>CAIGQV010018227.1:22396628-22432202 GCA_903798115.1 Danio jaintianensis | reverse complement strand
CAATAAACTATTAACTTACCGATCCAGTCCCGTCCCTTCTGTGACAGGCATACGTTCACTTTCAGGAAGGCTTCAATGCAAGTTTTTATAAATGAGACCCTCGGTCCATAGTCCTGGCTTGCTTAGCATTCACACTAATTTTTAAGAATAAATCTAAAAATGCAAAACAAATTAAATTGGCTTTTATTATGTTTTTATTTTAAATAATGTATACTCTGACAAACTTACAGTGCATCCAAAACAATGCCTTGTGCTTGTATATGCTCATTGTATATGTGTATAAGCGATTGTATTTTTAGCAGTTGAGACACATAAACAGCTTTTAATTCATGTAAAGGAGTCAAAACACACACACATAGACAAAGAGTTAAGATCTGCTATGAGGAGACACGGTTCCAATGGGCAACACTGTGACTATGGCAAAAGAAACCGTAAGAAAAAACAGGAATGCTTAAGAATTCTGTCATTTTATGGTTGCATCATATGACATAATGTCCTGTTTTGAGTTTGTTTAGATGTGCTGAATTCATATTTCATTTGAACTCCTCCAGAGTTCATCTGGAAGTGGACTGAGACCACTTAAAAAAAAAGGTCTTGGTCCACTTCCAGTTTTTTGGTGCACATTTTGGATTTCCATTTATTTAATTAAAAGAACAATCTCACTTGAGTTATTGTGAACAGGCCTCAAGTCGATTCACATGATGGCCATCTTGGTAAAACTCTCAGTCAGTGACTGATCCATCTAACGCACATTCTAGAGTAAACAAACTCTATCAGAGTTGCAGAGTAGACTTGTCTACTTCTCCTACTAGATCAATTGCAGAATGGATGTCAAGGCCAGACAGATTAATACTCACAAAGATAAGGAAGTTGAAGACAAACATGAGGTACTTGATGCAGCTGAGGCAGTCTCCTTCCATGCTTGTCCCCCTCGCTGAAGCCTCCCCGAGCCCCTTGGAGAAAAAACAAACATAACGTCATCTTTTTTAATCAGAAACACTCACAATCCAGCCTTTCATCTACATATTGACATTGCAACAAAAACATGCATACTAAAGCACTCTTTAAAAACTTCACAGTTTCTCAATGAAGAAATCAGGATCAAAAAGCGAAATCTTGTATTCAAACAACATGAATTCAGGGTTCCCGTGTGCATACTAAAATGCCCATACATTTTTTTTTAAAGGCACAGCCTCCCTTTTAGTGTAATTAATGATGAGAGGCTCTTGTGTTTCAGCAGACCATCCCTCTACCTGAAAAAGCACTCTCTGGGATGAAGGCCTATTATGGCGCCACTTTCCTTAAATGAAATGGGTCCTTTTTCATTAGTTCTGGGAGAGGGCTAACAACCAGCACTAGCACAGCTACCCTACCATTACTCAGACAGCACAGACAGGGTGTATTACATGAGGGTGTCATCCTTAAATACAGTGCTAGCTTATCTTGCTGCGCAGTGCTAATATCACAAAGTCTTGTTGCAACCCAACAATACATGATGGATCACAAGTATTATTAATAGATATAGTAATCATAGCAGTGAGAAGCCTGTGGAGGAAAAAGGCTGGAGAAAATTGCTTGTATGTTGACTTGGAGCCAGAAACCGAATGTGGCTTGATGACAAGTACACTAACCATGACCTTCCTTTTGGTTTTATTCAGCCCCTCTTCCTTTCCTGTTTTCTTAGTATTATGCTCTCTTGTCAGAGGCAATCCCATTATGTTCTAGAAGAACCTTCTCAAAAGACCTTTTTGGCTTGGCCAGTGTTGTTTTTTTGGCTCACCCAGTACCACTGAGAGTGGTTTCCTAGAGCTGATCTATATTGAGATGATTCTAAAAAAAAAGGAGGTCATTCTCAGCGGGGGTTTCAAACTGAAGACTGGAAATGTTTGTGTGTGTATGTATATTTATACAGTGGTGTGAAAAAGTGTTTGTCCCCCTTACTGATGCCTTATTTTATTGCATGGTTGTCACACGTTAATGTTTCAGATCATCAAACCAATTTAAATATTAGTCAAAGATAACACAAGTAAACACATCATGATGTTTTGAAATGAGGGTTTTTATTATTAAGGGAAAACAAATTTTGAAACTGCATAGCCCTGTATGGAAAAGTGTTATAGTACTGACTTCACTTACTAGGATGAGTCTGTGTTAGCATTTTACATTTTAAAATAAGGTTCCATCAATTAATGTCAATGTATTTACTGACTAATAATGAACAATACATTTAATATTTACAATACATGCAGAATTTATTCATCTTTGTTGATGTTAGTTAATGAAAATAAAGTTGCTCATTGTTACTCACAGTACATTAACTAATCTTAACAAACACAATTTAATAATGCATTAATAAATGTTGAACTTTTTTTTTTGTACAATATATTTATTACCTTTTTCAGTTTGCATATCACAACAGATTACACAGTTACAGAATAATAATCATGTAGACACAGCAAACATTTTACACCCTATTCTCCCTCCCATCAACCCGTTCCCTAAAACAAACAAACAAAACAAGACAAAGGTATCACTTTATTTTGATGGTCCCTTTAACGCATTTTGTTGAATTTAAGTTTAACGCATTTTGTTACATTGCATCTACATGCCAACTAATTCTCAATAGATTATAAGTAGACTGTTAGGTTGGGGTTAGGGTTAGTGTAAGTTGACATGCAAAGTTTTTTATAGTCTGTTAAATATCTGTTGAAGGAGCAGTATCAGCAGATATTAAGCAGTCTACTAATACTCAAATGAGAAGTAATTGGCATGTAGTTGCAATGCAACTTTTAGTCAACAAAACGTGCAATAGGGACCATCAAAATAATGTGTTACCAAAACAAAAGAGGTGGATATGTTTAAATCAGGTAAAGAGTGTTTAGAGTAAAAGGTCTATGTTTAGACCATGATACTACGCTACTCCCTCAGAGCTTGTTCATGTTGTAGCAGACTGCCAACATTTACATTGTACTTTAGGAAGTTATTAAAAGGTCTCCAGATATCTTCAAATACATTTTGTTTCTTTTTGACAATGTATGTGATCTTTTCCATTGACATATGTGACGCCGTTTCTTTGATTCACTTTCCAATTCTAGGTTCATTTATATTTTTCCAATTAAGAGCAATACTACGTTTAGCTTGTAAAATACACATTTCTATGGATCTGACCTCTTTGCTTTGTAAGAGAGGGCTGACAGGAAATATACCCAGGATAAAAATCTTAGGATCCAATGGTAATTTCTTTGATTTCAATAATACCTTGCCAAAAGGGTTTCACTTTCATACATTCCCATATACAGACGTACAATGTACCTCTTACCTCATTACACTTGTTGAACTATGATTAATAAAAACTCTACAAGTATTGTTCAATCTTAGTTCATTTTAGCAAATACATTAACTAATGGAACTTTATTGTAAAGTGTTACCGTTTTTACCAGTTGTTAACTGGGGATAATGAAGCATTGGATGGCATTATTAAATCAAGACTTAAAATGAAACACTTAAAAGTTTTATCACAAAGTTAAAGGCCATAATTTTGAAAAACCTTCATCTATAAAAAGCAAACTTGTTTTTTAATTATTCTTGTCATGCAGTCCTTCACGACCCAATGAAATAGACAAAGATGCAGCTTGTGGTTTTTATGGATCCAGCATCAGAAGTGTCAGAAAAGTGCTTATTGCACCCTCAGGGCAATTAGTGTTTTAATTACCCTCATTCTTAATAAAGGCCAAACTAGGGGGTTTTAATTAGGGTTTGAATAGATTAAAGCTTTCATTAGCAGCATCTGATGACCCATCTTGCATAATTCGATATGTTTATTGCAGGTCGGCAAAGCCATTAGCAGCTGGTCTTTGGAGCTTGGGCTGAGAACAGCATAAAAGCTTTAAAAAACATGTGGGCCTGCAAAAATTTGGATCCACATCTGAGAAGGCGATTCTCTGCTTATGAGTAAAAACTTCAGCGCGATGCTTGGCTTGCTGAGTGCAGGAGACCAGCACGCATTCCCAGTTGGAGCGCACTGGTGTAAAGCATATTGGATCCCAGTATAAATCATTCTGCCTGCGGATCGGGACCGGCTCTGGAGAAAGTGCAGAATAAACAGGGTATTTTTCCCAAGACTCCCACAGCACTGCAGTCATCATCAATCAAACACACAGAGCTACATATAACAGAAAGGTCTGCAGTGGAACTACATGCTCGTTGCAGCACGTTTATGAAGTCCAAAGAGCTTCAAAGGTAATACATGCAAAAGCAACAACGTGATCAAGACTGATTTGAGTTCAGCTCATTATTCCAAAGCATGGGGTCTCTGATTATGAGACCAAAAGCACAGTGTGGTTGCTTAAAGTTCCAAGAATCCTCTTTGTAGTCTCACACACAACGAAAACAGAAACACATTCATCAAATGTGCAGCAATATCTAAAGCAAAGCAAAAATGCAGTCAGATCAACAGCATGTGTTTGTATGTGAGAAGAGACTGTTGCTTGTTCTCTCATAGACGTTAGCTGCCATGTAAACAGTCAGCACCCACAGAAAACAACAAACACACTCTAGCCCCACTTTCATATCAGACTAAACCCATACAACAACCTTCATGTGATGCATTTTTGTTTTACTGACTGAAAATGTAGTGCAAAAATAATTCCAGTTAGTAATACTTGTCTTTTTCTTAATGGCTTTTTCAGACTGTGGAAAACCCCACACATACTGTACAGTACTATTTCAAATTGGATGGGAATAATTTTCATAAATGTACATATTCACAGCCTTAATAGTGATCACCTCACTGCAGGCTTTCTATCCAGAAAATGTAGTAGTTACTGTAATGATTCACAAGTAGAGGTCAATTTGTAAGGCTCTCATTAGTGCAATTGTTTTTCGTCTGTGCCAACCTCTCACTTCTGCGATACAGAGATTGAATGGTTATGTAAATCAGTTTTATGTGTTACGAACTTCTTTGTTTTCATTCTGTGCAAACACTGCACTTCTGCAATGCAGAGATCGAATACTTATGCAATAAAGTTTCTTACATTTCTACTAATAATATTCTCTAAAATTAAACAATGGTGAATTAGCATAAATGTGAGGTTTAGTATCTACATTTTTAATATATGCACATTTCCTGTATTGAGCAAAACAATCTAAAAATGCAACTGGGATGATGCAAACATATTGTTTACTGAAACTAAAGGGACCAGAATATCTTGAAGTTACAAGAAACACACAGAACACCTTAAGCCAGGCTCACACTGTGCGATTTTGTCTATGATTTGGCTGTCCTACAATTTTTCCTATAATTCTAGGCTTAAATCTTTAGTCTTTGATCACAGGCTTGACATTTGATATAACAGCCGATTAATGGCCATTGCGATTTTCCTCCAATGTTTGCTTGATTGTCGCACAGTCTGGCATTATTACAATTAGGGTGTTAAAGTGTGACGGGGATCATGTTTGTATAATCATAAAGATTATGAAAAAATTGCACAGTGTGAATCATGCTTTAGCATAGCTACACAGCAACACTTATAAAAACCCTTGCAAAATAACCTACAACCATTGAGAACATCTTAAAAACACCAAAAAGTAACTGGCCTAGAAACCACCTAAAACATCTTAAAATCTCCTCAAATTACCAGCTGAGGAATTACCCAGAACAACTTAAAACAACCCAGAAACTTAGAAATATAAACCACATGAAAACTATTTGGTCTATCAACTACAGCACCCTAGCAACAAAGTAGATGCCACTTAGAAAACCTGGCTGCGTAGCAACACCCACAATACCTAAGCAACAATCTAGAAACCACCCAGAACATCAAAGCAACTACATAGCAACAGCCTAGCACCATTGATGAGAGTCATGCAAAGGCAAGCACTCCTCACATGCCTTCGGAAAATAAAAGAAGTCACTTATCCTATCAAAGGATATTCATCTTCCATTACACACTTTGAACACACATTGAAAACCACATCTTTTAAAACAAATAGATTCAAGAGACTCTCCTTGAGGTTGACACTTTTAACAAGATTAATCCACTGTCTGCTCTAGTATTTCTTACCCAGCTAACTGGGACAAGATCATTAACTCAAGGACAAGGACACTGCGTGCTGGTCAACCGTCCCCCATCAGCCATGAGCTTGCAGGCATAAAGAGCAATATAGCATGAGATACAAGAGCACTGAACTACTACAACCTCAGAGAATCACATGACTCCTGTAATTGTTCTCTTAAATGCCCAGCCTGAATAGCTTGTAACTGTCTTTGTGAGTGTATACATTAAGTGCACCATGCAAATCCAATTTTCAGCGCAGATATTTTTATAATGCATGTGGAACTGGAAAGCATGCTTGCTGGGAGTTAATACAGTGCCAGAAAAGGAGTATGACAGTATGGTCCACCCAACAGGCATACCCAGTCCCTTAATGAACCTCCAATTAGGACAGAATAAGTCACATGCTTGTCTGCTTTGAAGTCTGCAAAAGCTAATGCAGTTACAGTATGTTCATGAAGAGGGCAGGTACCTCACATGTATCAGGGAGCACAGTAATGGCTAACTGCCATATTTGGCTGTATAATTAATTAAATCTTCAGTCTGTAATGAGTCTAAGGCTTTTAGTGGTTCATCAGTGATCATTTGGATAAGACAACTGATAAGAACCAATGGATTTCTTGTCCTCTGAAGGAGAATTTAAATGTTGAATTGAAAACAAGGGTCCTGCAGTGCCAAAGCTCATTCTCCAGACCAGCTGACTTAAGAACAATGACCTGATTTAGACATTTAGTAAAGGCCTCCAGTGAAACCAGAAACATGACTTTAATATTTGGCAAGATTGTGAGTGTAAAGCTGCTTTTATAGAAGAGTTTCCTTCTCTAAAAACAACCATGTATTAAGACTTTAGGGGTTTATTTCAATAAAGTGATAAAGTAACTATATACTCATACAGGTTATTGAACAATTCAATGACTCATGCATAAAGATTGATGCTACTTTCAAAACAGCTACATAGGTATTTCTTTTAAATAAGTACTGTAACCTTATGGTATAGTAAAGTGAACATTAAATGCACACCGCAGAATCTTGCCAGAAGTAGCACATCATCCAAATACACTCAATCCAAACATACTGTTCAAACAGTAAATTCAGAAATTAGCCTACAATACAGTAAAACATTGTGTACATTTGAATGTATCGTTCCTAATGATACAAATTGTTGAACAAATTATTGAATGAATCAGTGATTAAACACAATAACTGGTTTCCAGCTTTACCGCGGTTTTGGAAAAGTCACGGTTTACAGTAAAAGTCACGGGTAACAGTATCTCCAGCAGCAAAGGACCATCCTCATCAAAAGCTACTGTTCAGCCCACGATTCAGCAAACATCTGAAAAACAAAGTGCTTATACGCCAACATCCTATAGACCAACCATAGACCTGAATAGTGCAGTGGCTTATCCACAGAAAAGAAAGATATCTAACGATGCCTTTTAAGTTGTAAAGAAATCAGTTTTTTTTTTTTTAACTAATGAAGATAGCAGAAGTCAATGATTTATTTTAAATATTTAGCCTGACATGCATGTTAACTGTTCTGAAATATTATAAATGTTTTTTGTTTTTTTTTTTCATTTTCAACCGCTTTTCCGGGGCCGGGTCGCGGGGGCAGCAGTCTTAGGAGAGAACCCCAGACTTCCCTCTCCCCAGACACTTCCTCCAGCTCCTCCGGGGGATCCCGAGGCATTCCCAGGCCAGCCGAGAGACATAGTCCCTCCAGCATGTCCTGGGTCTTCCCCGAGGCCTCCTCCCGGTGGGACATGCCTGGAACACCTCCCTAGGTAGGCGTCCAGGAGGCATCCGAAACAGATGCCCGAGCCACCTCAGCTGACTTCTCTCGATGTGGAGGAGCAGCGGCTTTACTCCGAGCTCCTCCCGGGTGACAGAGCTCCTCACCCTATCTATAAGGGTGCACCCTACCACCCTGCAAAGGAAACTCATTTCAGTCTCTTGTATCCGAGATTTTGTCCTTTCGGTCATGACCCAAAGCTCATGACCATAGGTGAGAGTAGGAATAGATAGATCGGTAAATCGAGAGCTTTGCCTTTCAGCTCAGCTCTTTCTTTACCACAACAGACTGGTACATCGACCGCATTACTGCTGCCGCTGCACCAATCCGCCTGTCAATCTCACGTTCCATCCTTCCCTCACTCGTGAACAAAAAAAAACCAAGATACTTAAACTCCTCCACCTGAGGTAAGGACTTTCCTCCAACCTGGAGATGGCAAACCAACTTTTTCCGGTTGAGCACCATGGCCTCGGACTTGGAGGTGCTGATTCTCATCCCAGCCGCGTCACACTCTGTAGCAAACCGCCCCAGTGCATGCTAAAGGTCCATGTTCGATGAAGCCAACAGGACAACATCGTCTGCGAATAACAGAGCTGAGATCCTGTGGTCCCCGAACCGGACCCCCTCCAGCCCAAGCCTGCTCCTTGAAATTCTGTCCATAGAATTTATGAACAGAATTGGTGACAAAGGGCAGCCCTGCCAGAGTCCAACATGCACTGGAAACAAGTTTGACTTATTGCCGACAATGCGAACCAAACTCCTACTCTGTTCATACATACTCCCAGAGCACCCTCCACAGAATGCCACGAGGGACACGGTCAAATGCCTTCTCCAGGTCCACAAAACACATGTGGACTGGTTGGGCATACTCCCATGAACCCTCGAGCACCCTGGTGAGGGTATAGAGTTGGTCCAGTGTACCACGGCCTGGACGAAAACCACATTGTTCCTCCTGAATCCTAGGTTCAGCCATCAGCCAGATCCTCCTCTCCAATACCCTGGCATAGACTTTGCCAGGGAGGCTGAGGAGTGTGATCCCCCTATAGTTGGAGCACACCCCCCTTCTTAAAAATGGGAACCACCACCCCAGTTGCCCAATAGTTGGTCAAGAGCTCCCTACTTCCGCTGTAAACAGTGTCGATGTGGAGCTGCTTTTCCCTCTTGAGGCGCCGGACTGTTTGCCAGAATCTCCTTGGGGCTCCCTGGTCTCCCCGAAGACAGGCCCGAGTTTTTGCTTCCGCAACCGCCCGGGCTGCAGCACGCTTGGCCTGTCGGTACCCATCAGCTGCCTCGGGAGTCCTGCAAGCCAACCAAGCCCTGTAGGACTCCTTCTTTAGCTTGACGGCATCCCTTACTTCCGGTGTCCACCACCGGGTTCGTGGATTGCCGCCACGACAGGGACCACAGACCTTACGGCCACAGCTCCTCACGGCCGCGTCACTAATGGAGTCAGAGAACATGGACCACTCGGTCTCAATGTCTCCAGCCTCCCTCGGGATTTGGTCAATCTCTTCCGGAGGTGAGAGTTGAAAATCCTTCTGACTTGAGGTTCAGATAGACGTTTCCAGAGGACTCTCACAATACGTTTGGGCCTGCCAGGTCTGTCCAGCTTCCCCCCCTGCCAGCGGATCCAACTCACCACCAGGTGGTGATCAGTTGACAGCTCTGCCCCTCTCTTTACCCGAGTGTCCAGAACATACGGTCGGAGAACAGATGATACAACCACAAAGTCAATCATTGACCTCCGCCCTAGGGTGTCCTGGTGCCATGTGCACTGATGGACACCCTTATGTTCGAACATGGTGTTCGTTATGGACAAACTGTGATTAGCACAGAAGTCCAATAACAGAACACACCTCGGATTCAGATCAGGGAGGCCGTTCCTCACAATCACGCCTCTCCAGGTTTCACTGTCATTACCCACGTGGGCATTGAAGTCCCCCAGTAGAACAAGGGAGTCCTCAGTCCAAGGCACCTTCCAGCACCCCTCCCAAGCACTCCAAGAAGGCCGGGTTCTCTACACTGGGGTTTGGCCCGTAGGCACAAACCACAGTGAGACACCTATCCCTGACCTGAAGGCGCAGGCACCCTCTCGTTCACCGGTGAAAACTCCAACACATGGCGGCTAAGTTGGGGAGCTATAGGCAAGAGTGGAAACCAGAGTAGAAGAAAGTCCAGCCCTTCTCAAGAAGTTCAGTTCCAGAGCCCCAGCTGTGCATGGAGGTGAGCCCAACTATCTGTAGTCAGTACCCTTCCACCTCCCGCACAAGCTCGGGCTCCTTCCCTCCCAGTGAGGTGACATTCCATGTCCCAAGAGCCAGTTTCTGTGCCTGACGATCGGGTTGTCGTGGTCCTAACCTTCAACCACCACCCGTTCCACAATGCACCGGCCCCTTACGGCTCCCCCTGTAGGTGGTGGGCCTGCAGGAGGATGGTCCCACGTCACTCCTTCGGGCTTAGCCCGGCTGGGTTCAGTGGTAAAAAACCCGGCTACCAGGTGCTCGCATACGAGCCCCAACCCCAGGCCTGGCTCCAGGGTGGGGCCCCGGCTGCGCCATACCGTATGACGTCACGGTCCTCGATGTTATGACACTCATAAGGGGTTTTTGAACCGCACTTAGTCTGACCTGTCACCATAATGTGTTCAATGGGGAAAATACCTGTTTTTTACCCAGACATTTAAAAAGAACATATTTTAGAGCAGTAATCACAATACCGTGAAACCATGATATTTTTATCCAAGGTTACCATACCATCAGAATCTTATACTGGCCCATGCCATCAGTCATCAGTGACCCACTGTCAAAACAAACCCTTGATTAGTTCCTGAATGAAGTAGCATTTCATGAGAAATTTGGTTGATTGAACGAAAGATTTAGTGACTCGTTCAAGAAAAGTTGCTTCTTTCTAAAAGCAATCATCATTTTTGTATAGGGTCAGATCGAACTCTCATTGGTCACCTGCTGTCACATATTGATGAAACATGAAGAAAATGCCACTGTAAAACGCTTACTAACAATATAAAGAAAGAGAGTCTCTCTGAGGCGGTTTACACTAGTGCATTTTTGCTTTAAGACCAAACCCTTCTAGTCCAGACTGGCATTTTACTGTGTTTCAGAAAAAAAAAATATTTGTCCACAGTATACCCATGAAACTCATGATACATGAAAATCATTAATTGGGTATGCACACATTTTGCTGGCAACCATACTTGCCTTCTACTGGTTGTGTAAAGGCAGGAACAGACCAAGCTGAAGCCAAACAACTAGCGCTGACGAAAACCAAATGTGCCTTGTGTAGTTACGCGACACACCAAATGGATGGCAGCCAACTGATTCGAGAGCGTGTGTTCTGCACCTGCCTGAGAGGATTTATCTTTCTGTACCCACAGGTGGCAGTAGTCTGTGGAAGCGTTTTTTTCATGCAAATATGTCGGATAATCTAATAATCCATATAATTTGCAAATATTTAAGAAAGGTAGCAATACTACAACCTTTGTGTTTTTTCCTTCTTGACTTTATTAACTTGCTACGTCACTTCATTTTTTGTTCTCGTACTCTGATTCATTGCTGAATAATCAGTCAGAGCCCTCCCTTCAGCTGACGGCAATTCTACATGCTGAATCGGTCCAATAACATCCGAAATTTACCCAAAAAAGATGACGTGTGGATCACGCCCTGAACCAACACTGACTGGCAGCACGACAAAGCTCAAATGGCAGACTGTCGACTTGGCATGTCCCAGCCTTAATGGTCGTATGAGGGGTGATCGACCAATCAGTCCAGTCAGAGAGGGATTGTGGATAGCGTCACCTCTGTTTTTAAAAGATTGCATTTCAATTCATTAATACTGAAATGGAAGGTGTAGTGTGGATGCTAGTTGTAAACCATAACATAACACGTAAAACACACTAGTGTAAATGGCACCTGAAATGTGCAAACACAAAATAGTGGAGCAAAAGAAATGTAATAAAAAAAATTCCCAGAGGTATTGCACTGATTCAAGAATGTTGAATAGCACAAATAATTAGTATTCCAGTGAACTCCATTTACAAATGTACTGTTTATTCAACATCTCTTGTGTGATTGTGTGTAATAAGCTTTCTGAAATGTACTGTAATGAGAAATGAAGTTCATTACAGAGATCATTGTTACGATGCAGGTGCAGGTTTCAGATGAATGAGGCCACTTTATCTTTGTCAGTAGGTCAATGAAAGCCGCATTCACTGAGGACAGAAACCCAGTGGACTTGAAAAACTGTCAGAGCTGGTCAAGTTAAAAAAAGGAAAAAGAAAATCTATAGATAATTGCCATGCAGCAACTTCTTGTATGAGTTATGACTGCCAAGCAAGTCAATATAATGAAATTACTACTCAAATGCTGAATGAGGTCAATGCTAAGCCCAATAACTTCAGAGAAACACTAAGCGATAAAAATTATTTGTATTGAGAAATACAACATGCTTTCTGCAATCCATTTACTTGTATCTGCTGCACTGGTGAAGATATCAATTCAAGATGGAGAAGATCATTAGCTTTGAGAGATCAATAAGACATTGATCAGTTGAAATCTTTCTCTTTTGTCTTCAGAACCTCTTTCAGCAATGTGGATTCCTCATGCCACAGTGAGTGTGATCACATCAACACTAATTCATGAGCACAACAGGGATTTCCCATGACACTGAACTTTCCCATTTTTTATTAACTTAGAATTTAAGTCACTTGTACTGTGTAATTTGTCATTTAGCTAGCACTTTCTTAGCAATTCCCGAAATGATTAAATCTGCCACTTTTAAAGTAATTTATTTTACATGTGTTACCCTTTAAGCATAACATCATATTTTTGGTCTTGGAAGAGAGGTTGCACAATCATTTGCTTGGTAAATCAAAAACATCCCACACTGCATAAGAATCTGATTTATGCTGAGCAATGACCATCCAAAACTGAATGAATTTCTGTTTAGGGAATGTTCCCCATAACTCTGAATCTTAAAACCTCAGATAAAATGGAAGAAAACACTTTCCACAACTAAAACAACATTACAATGGATCTTTTTCTTATAGAAACACCATATTTGCTACCAGAGCAGGGTCAGAATTACATCATTTAAAAAATGCCACAGTAGAATTAAATTGATTATGAAGCTTGCAATTAAAGGTCCCGCAAAATGGTTTGAAAGGTTTTATTCGATGTTTGACGTAATATCAACTGAAGCACATGCAAAGGTTTTACAGAGTAGCTCCTCCCCTCTTTAAAAAACAGCCAATAGCATTTTGTTTTATCACAACTCTGCCAGTAACAGTGGTTCAGTCAATTGACGTCATGCATTGATTCAGTGATTTGATTTGTTCTTTGTTTACTCGTGTATATAATTTCATTGTAATTTGATTAACATTCTTTTGTGAAGTATTGCTTTTTAATACATAGTTACATAGTTATTGGTTCTTATAGCTTGTTTTCCTCTGCAGTCTATAAGAATATATTGGGCTGTTGCTGTTGTTTTAAAAGATTCACTTCATATAAGGATGGAAACCTGTCTCATGTAGCGTAGTTATTGATTTGCCACCCGAAACAAAAGCCAATTACACACAGCTACCACCAACCATCAGCACAGACATGGTGACTTCCAGCTTTTTAAATCACTGTCAGTGTGAACTGGTTCCCGTGTAGATTAGTTTATTTCCTACAAACATTTGTGGTCAAGCTGACCTGGCCTTGTGAGTGAGATTGTTATTAGGGCTGAATTGTTATGTGATGGCAGAAACACGAACGGACAATTTAACCACAAACACCATGTTTGGTATGTCAACACAAAATAATCAAAAGTCCACATGCTTTCCTGCAAGCCATATATCTTCTCCCCTCTTTCTAAACGTCACACAAACGTAAAAAGTTCAAACAATCCACTCCTCCGCCCTCCAGCTCTGAAGTTCACGTCTTACATCTTGGCTGATGTTGGAAGCAGGAAAAATGTGTATTTTTGCCAAGTAGCTAAAAAAAGAGAAATGCATAAATATGGAGCCACAAAGCAAAAAAATGTTTGACTTCAAACAGGAAAGTACTTCACCATGTTACGATGAATTCCACAGGCTAAGCTAAAACGGTGGGGGTTGGGATAGGTAGATGGCTCTTTATTTGTAGACGGGTGTCTGGCGTACCCACTTAACACCAGTTCCTGTCAGAGCAAACACAGAAAGCATAAGCCTTCTGCAGATGGAGCACAGCTTGGACCAGCATTTGTCTAATGAGTGATCACTCACAGGCCTGTCAAACATGCCATCTGGAGGAGGACCTCTGGTCTGCCATGAAATATGAAGTTTGTTGACGCTCCGTGTTGAAATAGTCCCTTAGCGCATATGTTTGGTGATGACAGTCATGAACATAAATGCAGACAGAAGATGACAATGATATAGTTATTCGAAAATACCAGGAAATTTAGTCTTAACTCCCATTATGTGTAATTACTCAATTGGGAAGATGCGTTCCTTCAAGCAGCATTACATTTTTGAAGCATTTGTGCCACAATAAACATATTAACTCAAAGCATGCGCTACTCTGGTGACAAAGAACTCACAGAACAGACTGTTCATTTTTGTAATGTTGAAAGATGTCCTAAATAGGAAAAATCTCCCTGAATCTCCAGGGTTGCAATCATTATACAACAAAAATGGTAAAAATGTCTTGTTCAGCTTTTAATACACTTATCTGATGCCAGATGCCAGATGTTGCCCCTCATTTTCTTTTCCTTTTGATTATTTAACTCACTAAAGGTTTGTTCACAACCAGGTTAAACGAACACTAAAACTAAAGCTTCCAAACGATGTTTGAGTTACAATTCTTTTTAGCCAACTTCTGTCATTTCATGTATGGATTCGGATGGGACAGGGATTAGATTTCTCATAGGACCAACGAGTTTGTTAAAAAACAGTAGGTAATTTGCTCTGGAATTTTTACAGAGATCATGTGAAAAAAAGACAGACATGGATGACTCAGACAGGAAAGCATTTGCTGTTGTTGTTGTTTTTTTCACTTTTATTTCAAGAGCAGTTAGAGTTTTTGGTTTTGACCATTAATATTCATTTCATTGCATCCATAAATTTATATGTGATCTAATCTTATAAAGTTATTCAAATTAGAAAAACTGGTTAATATTGAGTTTAAAAACTCATATTAAGACACAAACCAAGACGTTCTTACTCAGATAAGGTACATTGTCCTAGTTATTCATTTGCTTTTCACAACCAGAGAATGTGCAATGTTGTAGCATCTTAAAAAAAAAATCTCTGATTTTTACTGATTTTGACATGTTGGCTGTTTTAAGATGGCATACACATTGACATTTCTAACACAGTCAAATGTGGCATATACATAAATTTATGGGTTTATGGTCCCAGGATTCAGAAAGCAGTTCAGCTTACCCAAAAAGTGGGACACATGATTTTCAGCGACGATATTAGCAAATGGTTCCATTTCCTTTCATGATTAGAAAATAGGATGATGCATTATAAATGTGAAATTCATTTTTAAACGTTACAATATATTTACCAACTGCACATTGTTCTCAATGAGGCGCCATTCACTCCAAGTTCCTCTTGCTTTTCAGCCAACATGGGTCTCAGAAAATCATAAATGAACATTAAAATGTGTTTCGAGCTCCATCAGTCAGAAACACAGACTGTACGAGTCCCACATGATTAATGTGAAAATATTGATGTGAAAAATTCCAAAATTACAGACACCATTACACAGCAACAGACTCAGTGTTTGAAGTGGCCGCTTGAGCGCTTCAATCTCCAATAAGCAGCACAATAGATGGATGTCGTGGAAATGATAATTATGGAGAGCTACCATCTGTTTTAAAGCACTATGAGTTTAGCTTTAGAAACTGCATCTGCGGCATCTACAAATCACAGCTTCCACCGGAAAACTGATTTTCAATTCCATTTCTACAGCTAAGAGGCACAAAGGGCAGAAATAAAAGTCAAACCGCAATTCTTCATCAGCATAGCATTTTGCTTATTTGGCATTTGAGGGTCGTCTTAACCGAAGCGGTTGATGCATCTCTGTCAGCGAGACCTTTCACTTCCAGCCCCACGTATGTGTATTGCTGGTATGTGTGTGGAATTTTAATGCACTCAGTTTTAATGCAAATCAGTTCCCCACAAAGACCGGCTCCCAGCCATGACAGAAAGAAATAATAGATGCTGCTTCAGTATAAGACAATCACCTCCCTGCTGTTGACAGTGTCACAAAGGTTTTGTGCACCAACAGCTCTCCGCCAGCCAAACAACGCTGTCAACAAGATGATTTCACTGCATTTCCACTCAGTCCATTTTTGTGTAGCTTTTCTTTTTTTAATGGAGCTGTCTACTATGCTGCAGCGTAGAAGTGCACTGTGCAGAAGAAGTGAAAACGACTTACATGAGCAGAGACTGGATTAATGCGCTATTGATTGATGCATTTACAAAGCAATTAATATGTATAACAAAATCTCTGCCCTCAGTTGAGCAAATCTCATCTACACATGGTAAAATGCAAGGGATATTGATTTTGATTATCATGGTTGCGAAGAGAATGCAGAGTACACAAACAAAAATTGCATTTGGAGGTAAAGTAAAAAGGAACATGAAAGAAATCCCAAAGACATGTTACTCACATCTTTTTGTAATGTCTGTTAACCTCTGGAAAACAATATAAAAGCAGCACAACAAAAGTAATTGAGTCCCTTGAATCAATTGTCTTGGAAATGGCTGAATTTGCATTCAGATTACAAAAGGTGACACAATATACCATAGTTTTGTAGCTTAACATGAACATGTTTTGAATATACAGAATATACAGAATGATGAATTGAGTCTAAGAGCTGCAGAGAATAAAAAGCTAAACTTTAGCTTAAACACAGAACTTTGGAATAATAAATAAATAAATAAATAAATCTTGCCATTTAGTTGTTTGCAATGTTTGCAGAACAATTTATTAATATACTATTAAACTATTTAATTACATTTTATTTATGAACCAAAGGGTTTATATTATATTATTTATATTTATTATTTATTATTATTTATTATATTTATTATTCATTCATTCATTCATTCATTCATTTTCTTTTCGGCTTAGTCCCTTTTATTAATCTGGGGTCGCCACAGCGGAATGAACCGCCAACTTATCCAGCATATGTTTTACGCAGCGGATGCCCTTTCAGCTGCAACTCATCACTGGGAAACATCCATACACACTCATTCACACACATACACTACGGACAATTTAGCCTACCCAATTCACCTGTACCACATGTCCTTGGACTTGTGGGGGAAACCGGAGCACCCACGCGAACACGGGGAGAACATGCAAACTCCACACAGAAACGCCAACTGACCCAGCAAAGGCCAGAGAGGCACAATAACAGACCTGCTCCTCGTCCTCCCTGACGTTACACAGTATCGAGCAAGATGGCGAGCAAGCTGAGACATGCAGAGAGAGCAGATACCCCCCGTGCGGTTGATATACGCCATCATCGCCGTGCTGTCTGTCCTGACCAGCACGTGCTTCCCCTCTAGCACCGGTAAAAACAGCGCAGCGTGAGATACACTGCCAACAGCTCCAGGCAATTAGTATGCCAATGCAACCAGGTTCCTTCCATGGACCTGCAGCTGCATGCCCGCAACACACGGCCCCCCAGCGCGTACTGGAAGCATCCGTCAAAACGACGACATGCCTGGGCACTTGTTCTAGAGGCACACAGGCCTGTAGAAACGCATGGTCTGTCCAGAGGCTGAGGGTGCGGCAACACAGCGGAGTGACAGTCACCCGGTGCGTGCCCACGTGCCATGCGTGTCTGGGGACCCGATCGTGAATCCAATGCTGAAGCGGTCTCATATGGAGCAACCCGAGCGGTGTGAAGTGGCTGCGGATGCCATATGCCCAAGGAGTCTCTGAAATAATATCAGTGGGACCACAGTTTTCTGTTGAACTCTCTCAGACAGGTCAGCATCAGCTCGACGCGCTCTCGGGGGAGGCAAGCCGTCATGGTGATCGAGTCCAGCTCCAACCCGAGAAACGAGATGCTCTGCACGGGGCAAGCCTGCTCTTTTCTCGGTTGACCCGAAACCCTAACAGGTCGAGGTGCCGGAGTACCCAGTCCCTGTGCATAACCAATTGATCCCGCGAGTGAGCTATAAAAGCCAGTCATCGAGATAATTGAGTATGCAGATGCCCGTGAGCCGAGAGCATTAGGGCATCCTCCGCGAGCTTGGTGAAAACCCGTGGAGACAGGGAGAGCCCGGAAGGGAGGACTTTGTACTACCATGCTCGACCCTCGCACGCAAACCGCAAAAACTGCCAGTTGTGTGGGAAAATGGAGACAAGAACATACGTGTCCTTCAGGTCTATCGCTGCAGACCAATCCTGAGGACGAACATACCGGGGGATGTGCTTCTGCATGAGCATTCTGAGCGGCTGCTTGTAATTAGGCGGGTCAAAACGCGCAGAACTAGAATTGTCATAACCCACCGCTCTTTTAGGATAAGATGAAGTACAGACTAATAAGCCCATATCTCATCTCGGCTGGAGGGACCGGCTCGATTGCATCCTTCGTCAGGAGGACAGCAATCTCCTCGCGCAAGACAGGGGCGGACACAGGGCTGACCTTGGTGTAATATATGCCCGTGAACTTGGGGGACCATTTAGCGAACTGAATTGCAAAGCAGAGTCTGATTGTCCAAATGAGCCATCGCGACGGGCTAGGCCTCGCTAACCAGGCTGGCAGAGCCCGCTCGAGTGACATCATCGGTACAATACATGCCGCACCAGCAGTGGGGCAGCACGGGATGGGAGAGCTCACCCCGGGAGGCGCGCGTCCCGAGGAAGAGTGGAAGATAAGAGGTTAATCTTAACTTCATCCCAAGAGCCCGCAGGGCGGCTGGGAGTGCGAGAGAAGGGAGCCCGTCCTCTGGCACTTTCGGAGCCTGTGGCGAAGAGCATCGATCCTGGGAGCTGGAAGGCATAGCGTCCCATGCTGGCAGTATTCGGGCCGTCACACCCAGAGAAAGGACGAAATGCTCTTATAAATTTTTGGTAGCCATACGGCCATAAGTTAATGATATGGGTGTCCATGGACCTCCGCCAGTGAAAGAACAACTGTCTTTTCTCCGAGTGGCCCGTGTCAGGGACGCTTCGCGATCCGTACCAGACATAGCGGCACCCTGAGGCGGGGGGCGGTGATCGTCTGTGGGTTGCTCGACGCTGCCACTTAACGGGTGGAACAGACAGGGTGGCGGAGCAGATTTTGGAGCCACAGATGAGCGCCCTCGGTGAGGAGCAGCCAAAGTCGACGGAGAGAGCGGTTTTTTTTTTAAACCCGCAGATCGCACTTGACTGCTCTTTCACCGTGGTGAATTCCTGGGTGAACTCCGCCTCGGTGTCGCCGAGCAGGTCAGCCTGGGATATGGGTGTGTTAAGAAAGCGAACTTTGTCAACGTCACGCATATTTGCCAGGTTTTAGCCAGAGGTGGCGTTCCTGGACCACTAGTGTGGTCATCATCCTTCCCAGGGCACTCGCAGCCGAGCTGATGTTTTGAGAGCAAAGTCGGTTGCAGTGCGTAAATTAAGCCAGGGTCGGAACCTTCCTTGTGCCGCTGGGCCAACCATAGCAAGCAAAACGGATGCAGCCTGGCCCGCAGCAGTGTAGGCTCTGGCCCCGAGGGACGCAGACAACCTACATGCTTTGGACGGGAGCAGAGGCTAACCACGGCAGGAAGAAGCACCACACGGGCAAGATTGACCGCGCTAGCATGCTCGACCTGGGGATTCGCCTCGTACCCCCTGGCGCTCCTTCATCTCGGAAGGTGAGGGTGGAGCGCACGCAGATCAGGCAGAAAAAGGTGCCCTCAGCGCTCGTAAACTTACTGTGCACCTCTGGGAAGAAGGGGACGGAAGGGTTAGAGGGTTTCCCCTACTTATCCTCCACGTCACACCCCTAATCGTTCTGGCGGCGGAGCTGGGGGACAAGCCATCTCCAGCCTCGCCGCTGAAGCAGCACGGGTTAGCACGGCCATCATCTCAGATTCCATATGCGGAGCCTCGCTTACCACCCCTGAGGGAGGGAGCGGGTCCGAATTGTCATCGACAAATGACAGCCCACCGGCGATGGACATCTGGTCCTCGGTGTCATTGAGTGAGAGGGCGATCATCCCAGGACGATGGAGCGCTTCTCTCACTCAAAGCCTGGATGGAGCGCGCTGAGGAATAGGAGGTCTGCAAGCCCGAGGGCGGCAGATTGACCCCCACTATAACCCTCAGATCTGCCAGAGTGCCAACCGCTATAGCGGGGGACAACAGGGGTGGTTTGCCCTTTTGCAAGAGTGAGCCGCGATCTTAGCTGCGCAACAGACATGCCATCGCAGTGATGGCATGCGCTGCCCGCGAGCACCGCATTAACATGCTGAACACCCAGACAAGCAACAAAGTGCCCTTGCCCATCATCCGTGGACAGGGAACCACCGCATGTAGAAACGCACAGTCAGAACAACGTCTTTAAAAAGATGCGCTGCACGACCGTGTTGCTCTTTTAGGAAACTTGCTCCTTATACTTACCACTCTAGAAGGACCGGACCCATAGAACGCCCAGGCAAGGGAGAATAGCCCAGCTCGACCGTCTGTCACTGCGTGTCACACACTCTGGAACCGGGAGAAACAGCCTGTTCAAACACCGGCAGCTTTCTCATTCTCTCTCTCTCTCTCTCTTTCTCGAAGGAGGTTTAGAGGAACCTGAAGACTCTCTCAGTAGCGTGAGGCTCTGAAAGCGAAAAGGTGTCTTTGCGA
Source organism: Danio jaintianensis (assembly GCA_903798115.1). NCBI lineage: Eukaryota > Metazoa > Chordata > Actinopteri > Cypriniformes > Danionidae > Danio > Danio jaintianensis. The sequence continues at coordinate 22,411,539 of CAIGQV010018227.1, read as the reverse complement.
TGCATGGCGGGCATCTTTATACAACAGATGATTGTAATTGCTGCCAGCTGTGCACGCTGACGCCACCAACTCATTGGCATTTCATTGGCCCGTTTTATTACTCTTTCAGATGATTGGTTTCTGACGAAATCCCCATAGTGGAAGTTTTTCCACATAGCATTGAAGTTCCCATCCCGCTGGGGAATGACTACTTCTCAACTAGAATTAAATAAATTTACTTTATACTTATAAAAACAACGCTCCATGTTAAAGGGATAGTTCAGTCATAAATGAAAATTTACTCACTATTTACTCTTCCTCAAGTGGTTCCAAACCTTTGTGTGTTTCTTTTTTTCTGCTGAACACTAAAGAACATATTTTGTTAAATGCTGAAGACCTGTAACCATTGACTTCCATATTAGGAAAAACAAATACTATGGAATTCAATGGTTACATGTTTTCAGCTTTCAACAAAATATCTTCTTTAGTGTTCAACAGAAGAAAGAAACTCTTAAATGTTTGGAACCAACTGAGGGTAAGAAAAAAGTGAGTACATTTATATTTCTGGCTGAACTATCGCTTTAAAAGCATAGTTACAGCCTTGTACAATATTCATGACACACAATGGATCTTTTTTGCGCATACCATTTTTTTCAGAAATTTTGCTAATGTAACTACAATGAAAAAAGAAATAGTGCAATGCAAGCATAAAGTGAAATGAATTAAAGTAATAATCTCAATGTACTAAAAATTAAACAGATGAGTGATAATGGGAAGATTAAATGGAAATAGCCTTGGTGAAGAAAGGCAGCTACTGCATTTGCACAACATGTTTACAGGCTTAAAACAGAATTTTGAACAAAATGAGTGAAGGTGATTGGATCTAAATTTTTCCTTGAACTCATTTTATTGTTTGACCCTCATACGAGTCTTCTGAAGTCATCACCTGTTTGAGGTTGTTATTGCGAAATTTCCCTGAAATGCTGTCTGAATTTGCATTCAGATTAAAAAAAGATTTGATGTCTTTGACACAACTTGCCACTGTGCGACAACTAAACATGACAGCCAACTTTGAATATAGAGAATGAATTATGAAAAGCTGCAAAGAATTGGAAACGTTTTCATCAAATAAAAAAACTAGACTTAAAACAGAGCTTTGGAATGATTTCAAAATACATTTGCTAGTCACTTGCAAACGGTTATTTACAATATTCTCCACACATAATAATTTTTTTTTAAAATGACATTGATGAACAATGTTTTTGCTAAAAAGTAAAATCATACAGGTTTGAAATCATAATAAAACGGGGTTAAATAAAGAGCGGTGTTAATTTTTTGCATGACTATTACTTTAAGAACACACAGATGCTCTGTTTACGTTAATAATCAAAAGCTCCTACCATGAGTTCTTTGATGTAGTTCAGGATTGAGGTCAAAAGATGCTGCTGCTCTGCTCTCTGCTTCCGTCTGCTCTTATTAGCTGTGAAAAGAAACACAACCAGAGGTCATGGCACATATTTAAATGTACCAAACAAACAGCTAGGCAATTTCGAATCCATAAAAAAAAAAAAAAAACACATGCAAGATGGAGGAAAAACAGTCCTCCTCCACACTGAAGGCTCGGAAAAAAGCTTGGCACAGGGCAGGTAGTACAGTAAAGTACGGCTCTTGGAGTGCGACGAGACTGAGGATTCATTATTGATGACATTCCCTGTGGTGCACTAGTCTGAAACAGCATGAGCGTGAATTTTTCACTTTGCAGCTCGCAGTAAAGAAATGAACTGGGACAGACTGAGTATGGCAAGCCATTTGTTTATTTTTAGGTACTCGACCTTTTTTGAAAGATAATAGTACTTATTCATTAGATACTACTACTTATTCTTTTAATACTAGTACCCATGCATTAGATACTAATATTTATTTATTAGATACTAAGGCTTATTCGGTACTAGTACTTATTTAGGCACTTTTCCACTGGTTTGGTTCCTCAGGTGAGGTTCTGGATTTTGCATTGGATTCTGCACTGGATTTGTGAAACAATACACCAAACCTGCTATATTTAAATAGTCAGCAACAGCCATTGCTGTATTGTTGGGTCACACAACTAAACCCTTTTTATACCACCATAAGAAAAAAATACACGTGAAATGACAGTGGCATTATCTTATGCTAATTATTAGATGCTAAATCTAATTTGTGTAATAGTAGTATGTATTTAATAGTTATTTATTAGGTAGTACTTAATTGGGACTTCATTCCACTGTGGCAACCCCTGACAAAGCAGGGCAATAAGCCAAAGGAAAGTAAGCTAGTCATTATTAGAATCTTTTGTAATAAACCCTGGTTAGAAACATTTTATTTTATTTTTTTATATTACGACTACTTGGCTACAATAAATAAATAAAAAACTACAACTTACAAGTAAAATAAAAAATAAAAAACTTAATAGTAACATTTGGAAAAGCATTATAAGTATACTTCAATAAGTACTATCTATTTTATATATTTTTTTATTAATATGTACTATTCAATATATAAGAAGAATCTAATGAATAAATACTAGTATAAATTAAATATAAACTCATATTTGTTTGATTTGTATGGGTATTGAATTAATATGTATAAGTATCTAACAACTAAATAGGCTTTACTAGTAACTAATAATAGGCACTATAGCATATGTAAAAAAATAAGTACTAGTACTAATGAATATTTATCAGTATATAAAACATCTATTATAGACACAACTGGAATACATAGTCAAATCTGAATCCCTAAAATAGGGAACCCTATAATATCAGATGCCTAAAAGAATGGTCAAAATGGCAAAAGTGTTTCTATTAACTATAGAATAGTTGTTAAATCTTTATTGAGATACGTACTAGTAACTAAATAATTAAGTACTACTATCTATCTAATAATAAGGACTAGTATGTAGCGATGTGCAATATTAAAGAAAAATGCAATATTCAATATGCGATACAATAATGATAACAAATATATGCTTACTATTTCAGGGAAAAGAAAGCATCATTACAACTTCAGAAAAAAATACGTTTTATGGATGCTAAAACAAATCAGATATTTTAACAATGTAAACAAACAAAAACAATCGCCACCACATTCACTTAATAAATATCGCAACACAACTGGTATAGTTTTATCAACCTGAAAGCATCAAGTTTCAACAATCAAGTAAAAAAAAACACTTGAATCTGATTAGAGTTACTTCTTAGCTGTCTTATTGCTTTTTTAACAATAACATGCCTTGCTTGCTTGCTTGCTTGGCAATATGCACATTTGCAATATTTGCAATATTGCAAAGAATAAGAACTAGTATCTTTAAAAAAGGTTGCAAAAAATAAACATTAGATATAAACAATAAACAAGAACTAGTAGCATGGAAAAAGATACAAGGACATTACGTAAATGAATGAAAATGAAATTGAATGTTAAATTGGCTTGCCATTGAATGAGAATCACAACAGCTTTAATCAAACTAAACCTACGGCTGAAGCAGGTGAAATATTAATGGCTGCCTTTACTTATCAGATTTGTTGCTTGGTTAATTGCTCTTTATTGTACAACGCCAAACTGATTGCATTTGGCCTGTTATGCTCGGTGCTACTAATCTTGATTAGTGTCTGAGGTCATGAATAATTTATTAGAAACAGCATTCCAGGCTAATTACCTGTAGCTGATTCTTGCTGTCGGAGACGATCGCCAACCATGTGCAGCTAACAAGCTTAAATGCTTTAACTTTCTGCTATTCGTATTGTTTTGCCACAAGAGTCTAGCATTTGCAATATACGCTATACTAGCCAATTAAAATGGTGATGTTTATGGCAAAGCCACAAAAGCATCCTGCATGATAGCACTGTTAGCTTTGTGAAAACTGCAAGAGATTTTTCCTGAATAACAATGGATGAATGTTGCAAGAGGAGTAATAAAAGTCCAGATGTTCATGTTTTAAATCAACAATAATAATAATAATAATAATAATAATAATAATAATAATAATACATTTATTTAAAAAGGCATCTTTCTGGCAACTCAAAGACACCGTACAATAAAACAAGAGTAATAAAACAACAAGAGAAATAATATAAAAGTATGTACAACAACAGTTCAGATACAGTTAAGTATTAAAAGCCACCTTAAATAAGTGAGTTTGAGTCTTAAATCAAGAAAACACATTTCTTGGGAAACTCAAATATGGCCTGGTAGACAATACTTTTCCTAAAAAACAATCCATGTTCAGAATATTATTAGGTTATACACAAGTATTGCGGCAAGGATAATCATTACTGTTTGGTTTCGATAGCAGCCTACAGGAGGAGAAAGTAAAGCCACAAAAACAGTGCAACAGTCCAATTCTGGGAAATAAAAATCCCCTTTATTTTCTCCTATAGAAAATTATTTCACCAAATACACCTTTCAAAACAGACTCGCAATGAGCTCTGAGATTACAGAAGCGATTTCCAGTGAGTATTTTCATAGATCAGATTTCTATATGGGTTCATCAAAGGATCCAGTATCACAGTTCTGAAGGTTAAGCATTGATAATTATAGATATAATGTTAATTGTGACTTTTTATCTCACAGTTCTGAGAATTATTTCACAATTTCTCAGAAATGTGACTTTAAATATTGACATTTTTTTCCCTCAGAATTTAAAGGAAAAATACAAGTTGCAGAATTGCAATTAATCTATTCTATTAATCTATTCTACTAAATTAATCTATTTACATTTTCTTTTTTCCAAAGTGTTTTGCAAATTATGTTTTTCATTGCAAATATGTTTTTCCATATATCAGTTGAAAAACAAAATGGATAAGAACTTAAAAAACAATACGTCTAATTTGCATCTACTCCAGAGGCTTCCTTTAAACAAACCTCTTTGACTCTGAAATCAATGGCATTCAATGGCATTTAAGATCGACCAAAGTGTCCACCAATTGGTCTTTCCCTGCTAAACTGATTCGTTTTTTAAAGTCTGAAGCTCTTAATTGTGTTCTCTACACATGCAAACATTGTTTCCTCCATCTAGAATCAACAAGGGGTTTAAACAATAGATCTTACAGGGCATCTGCATTATGTTTATCTGCCTCCAAGCTAAAGGTCGCTCTTCAGTCTGCAGTACATCTGAACAATGCAAGACGACTTAAAGTTCAATGCTAATAGATTGCCATAGAGGACTGGGTAATAAAGGATTTGCTTGTTGTTATTTGTCATTATACAGTCTCACTGGCCTACTTCTTCCCCTCTCTGTTTATAATCATAACATTATATTCATATACATAATGAGTGATACATCCTACAGGACATCTGTCCCCCTGGAAGGATATGATGGTCAGGATTGCCAATTGTCTATTGGAGGAAAATGCCAATTTTTCTCATGTTGAAGGCTGTTCAGCTGAACAAAATGAAAAACAGATGAATAATAAAATGTCATTTATTCCTTAAATGCAAAGTTGAATTTTCTGTATCAGAAATCCAGTTTTTAGTGTCACGTGATCCTTCAGAAATCATTTGAATAATCTGATTTGGTGCTCAACAAAAAATTTTAATCAGTTATTATCAAAAAATAAAAATAAATAAAGGTAATTGATATTTTTGTGGAAAATTATTTGATGATTTGAAATTTCCAAAGAACTGGATTTATTTTTAATACAAATTTTTGTCACATTATAAATTTTGTCACTTTTGATTAATTTAATACAAGGGTCGAAGACAAAAAAGGGTTTTAAACATAAAAAATGCCATTAGCTTTAAATGGTGTATTTTCCCCATACTTTTTTCATTGGCTTTCAAACCCTTACGTTTTATTTTAAATATTTTAAACTAAAAACATAAAAATATTCTTTTAAATAAAAGTCCAGATAAGATTTTTTTACATTAATATACAGAATGATGATGATTGAATGTAATTTCACATTATTCATTCATTCATTCATTTTCAACCGCTTTTCCGGGGCCGGGTCGCGGGGGCAGCAGTCTTAGGAGAGAACCCCAGACTTCCCTCTCCCCAGACACTTCCTCCAGCTCCTCCGGGGGGATACCGAGGCGTTCCCAGGCCAGCCGAGAGACATAGTCCCTCCAGCGTGTCCTGGGTCTTCCCCGAGGCCTCCTCCCGGTGGGACATGCCTGGAACACCTCCCTAGGTAGGCGTCCAGGAGGCATCCGAAACAGATGCCCGAGCCACCTCAGCTGACTTCTCTCGATGTGGAGGAGCAGCGGCTCTACTCCGAGCTCCTCCCGGGTGACAGAGCTCCTCACCCTATCTATAAGGGTTCGCCCTGCAACCCTTCGAAGGAAACTCATTTCGGCCGCTTGTATCCGAGATCTTGTCCTTTCGGTCATGACCCAAAGCTCATGACCATAGGTGAGAGTAGGAACGTAGATTGACCGGTAAATCGAGAGCTTCGCCTTTCGGCTCAGCTCCTTCTTTACCACAACGGACCGGTACATCGACCGCATTACTGCGGCCGCTGCACCAATCCGCCTGTCAATCTCACGTTCCATCCTTCCCTCACTCGTGAACAAAACCCCAAGATACTTGAACTCCTCCACCTGGGGTAAGGACTTTTCTCCAACCTGGAGATGGCAAACCACCTTTTTCCGGTGGAGCACCATGGCCTCGGACTTGGAGGTGCTGATTCTCATCCCAGCCGCGCCACACTCGGCAGCAAACCGCTCCAGTGCATGCTGAAGGTCCATGTTCGATGCAGCCAACAGAACAACATCGTCTGCGAATAACAGAGATGAAATCCTGTGGCCCCCGAACCAGACCCCCTCCAGCCCAAGGCTGCGCCTTGAAATTCTGTCCATATAAATTATGAACAGAATTGGTGACAAAGGGCAGCCCTGCCGGAGTCCAACATGCACTGGAAACAAGTCTGACTTATTGCCTGCAATGCGAACCAAACTCCTACTCTGTACATACAGGGATGAGACAGCCCTTAACAGAGCGCCTCTGACCCCATACTCCCAGAGCACCCTCCACAGAATGCCACGAGGGACACGGTCGAATGCCTTCTCCAAGTCCACAAAACACATGTGGACTGGTTGGGCATACTCCCATGAACCCTCGAGCACCCTGGTGAGGGTATAGAGCTGGTCCAGTGTACCACGGCCCGGGCGAAAACCGCATTGTTCCTCCTGGATCCTAGGTTCAACCATCGGCCGGATCCTCCTCTCCAGTACCCTGGCATAGACTTTCCCAGGGAGGCTGAGGAGTGTGATCCCCCTATAGTTGGAGCACACCCTCCGGTCCCCCTTCTTAAAAATGGGAACCACCACCCCAGTTGCCCAGTCCAGAGGTACTGTCCCCAACCTCCATGCGATATTGTAGAGACGTGTCAGCCAAGACAGCCCTACAACATCCAGAGACCTAAGATACACAGGGTGAATCTCATCCACCCCGGCTGCTTTGCCACTGCGGAGCTTGCAAACTACCTCAGTGACCTCAGCTTGGGTGATGGGCGAGTCCACCCCTGCATCCCCAGTCTCTGCTTCCTCAATGAAAGACATGTCGGTGGGGTTAAGGAGATCCTCAAAGTATTCCTTCCACCGTCCGACAACATCCCCAGTCGAGTTCAACAGCTCCCCACTTCCACTGTAAACAGTGTTGATGTGGAGCTGCTTTCCCCTCCTGAGGCGCCGAACGGTTTGCCAGAATCTCTTTGGGGCCGACCGATAGTCTTCCTCTATGGTCTCCCCGAACTCTTCCCAGGCCCGAGTTTTTGCTTCCGCAACCGCCCGGGCTGCAGCACGCTTGGTCTGTCGGTACCCATCAGCTGCCTCGGGCGTCCTGCAAGTCAACCAAGCCCTGTAGGACTCCTTCTTCAGCTTGACGGCATCCCTTACTTCCGGTGTCCACCACCGGGTTCGTGGATTGCCGCCCTGACAAGCACCACAGACCTTACGACCACAGCTCCTCACGGCCGCGTCAACAATGGAGTCGGAGAACATGGACCACTCGGTCTCAATGTCACCAGCCTCCCTCGGGATCTGGTCAAAGCTCTTCCGGAGGTGAGAGTTGAAAATCCCTCTGACTTGAGGTTCAGCCAGACGTTCCCAGAGGACCCTCACAATACGCTTGGGCCTGCCAGGTCTGTCCAGCTTTCCCCCCTCCCAGCGGATCCAACTCACCACCAGGTGGTGATCAGTTGACAGCTCTGCCCCTCTCTTTACCCGAGTGTCCAAGACATACGGTCGGAGATCAGATGATACAACCACAAAGTCGATCATTGACCTCCGCCCTAGGGTGTCCTGGTGCCATGTGCACTGATGGACACCCTTATGCTCGAACATGGTGTTCGTTATGGACAAACTGTGATTAGCACAGAAGTCCAATAACAAAACACCACTCGGATTCAGATCAGGGAGGCCGTTCCTCCCAATCACGCCTCTCCAGGTATCACTGTCATTTTCGTCAATTTCACATTATTTCACTTTAATTTATTTTATTTTCACAAAATAATTTCTTTCAATAAGCTTTCCATGTATATATATATATATATATATATATATATATATATATATTTGATGCGGACACCAACATTTCACCCACATCCTGGCTGAAAAATTCATTTAAAAAAATATTGTACTGACCTAAAAAAATGTAAACAGTCGTGCATCTTATTTACCACAGAAATTAAATCTGTATGCTGACTTTGTAGTCAGTTTTTCTCCATCCAGATGTTACAGTGCAAAATATTTCACAGAAATACCACTGAACATAGACAGCACAGTGAATGTACAATAATACTAACTGAATATACAGTTGTGCTTGAAGACATTTTAGGCACACTTTTAAGTCTGGGGATTTGTGAATTAGGGGAAAACAACATAAAATCACATAATAAACCTCAAAATTATTACTCATTTTTTTAGTAAAGTAATAATAACTTTTTACAGTGTATAGTCAGTTATAAAAGTAAAAGAGTTGTACAACTGTAAAATGTTATTTGACTATAAATTGTCAGCAAATTAAAAATTTTTTTTAGGTAGATTAATGTATAGTCAGTAGTTTTGCACCTTTAGTCTTTTTGTCAGACTTTCTTGAACTTTTTAGGCTTTAAAATTAAAAAAATTTATTTACCCAAATTAACCCAAAATGTATTTTGATTCACCACATGCATGACAATAACATCTGTGGCATTGACCAATAGCAGCACAGAAGCTCTTCCATACAAAGTTTTCAAAGATAGAAATGGAATTTAGGAAACAACAGAAATTCAATAGTATTGTTGCAAATAGGCGGAATTATACAATGAAAGAAAGCTTTGTAAAAGTATGACAATAATATTCCTGCCTTTATGATATTTCCTCAACACTTGTTTACATTCTATAAGTCAGTCACTAATTTTACTTCTCATAGCAAGCAAGGATTGGTCATGAAGCAACAAATAGATTTAGAAGTCGAAACATTATCTATTTTGCAATAGACAAAAATAATATGTGTAAGTCTGAGACTAGGGTTAGTGGGGTCTTTTAAAGGTTTAGCTTCAGTAAATTTGAGAGATTTACTTTGTTCAAACTACTTATTTAAAATAAGCTGAAACAACATAATTCTTGAGTTTTTTGGGGGGAAACTTAATTGTTTTATGTTCAATCTAATTAAATTTGTAAAAACTAATGCGCTAACTTAATTCCTTCATGTTGTCCCAACACAAATCGATTGTGTGGAACCCAGCTTCTTTTACAGTAAGTGTTCACAGATGTCTGAACTGACCCTTAAATACTCCTTGACACTCGATATCATCTCTGAATTACACTGATAAAACTAAATCAGCTATCAGATCAGCACAAATATCACCTCTGTCTCTACTTCAGACTCTTGATCAATACATCTGATTGAAACGTGCCAGGATTTGCTTCCCTCTGAGTGTCCTCTGACCTCGTGGCAGGTGTTTGTGAGAGGAAAACACAATCTCTAGAGAAAACGCAGACTGTCAGAGCGTTGAGAGAGCTGTATGCTTCAGCTTCTGGCACAACACTCGGTGTGCTGTGATAATGACCAGCTCTGCACACACTTACTCACTGTTTTCTCTACGCAGTCTGTTCTTGTCTTTCATTAAAACCTCTTTCTCCCTTTCCAGGCCCCAAGGCCGAACAGACCTCCGTCTCCAGGGAAAAGACGAGGTTCAGGGCATCAAAACAAGCCTTTGAAGGCGGGCGATTAAAAAGAGAGAGACCTGTTGGAATGGGCCAAAAGGACTTAAAGGTGCGGGGGAGTCAAATTCTCCAATTAGACACGAGAAAGGCTGTTAGCATGCAAGCCAAGAGGTCCATGAACCACTGTTTTTCCCTAAGAAATGGTTATGCTAACAGCATGCAGACTGGATAAACTATCTGATCATGTTGATTAAGAGTTACTGATTAATGGCATTGTTTGTGATGGAAGTCATACTATTCAAAGTTTGCACCGCACAATTTACAGTAATAAGATTGTAGTCAGAAGGAATTTGTATAGATTCAAAAACTGTTTAGTGATGCCACAAAATTAAAGCCAAACAGAAATTATTTGAAGTTTACTGTTCGAATATAAGATTTTGGATCAATGAGATTTCATAGTGAAGTTTAACTGGTTTCACTAAAAGTCTTAAAGGGATAGAACACCCACACACTACAGCCAATTTAGTTCATCCAATTCACCTATACTGCATGTCTTTGGACTGTGGGGGAAACCGAAGCACCCAGAGGAAACCCACGCGAACACGGGGAGAACATGCAAACTCCACACAGAAATGCCAACTGGTCCAGCTAGGACTCGAACCAGCGACCTTCTTGCTGTGAGGCGACAGTGCTAACCACTGAGCCACTGTGCTGCCCCTGTTGTGAACAAAAATCAAGATATTTTGAAGAATGAAAAAAAAAAGCAGCCACTGACATCCATAAGTGAAGTTTATTCATAAATTAATTTCGAGAGGAGCTCGTGATTATGATTGATAGCAGCTGGTCACGCATTAGCTAATGCATGATCCACCAATCAGATGATTCCTAAAGCACTATAAATAATCAGAGTATCTTACCTTAGCCATCTTCGTCTTGAAGAACGCTACCTGCTACAAAACGCTCCAGCTCCAAAAAGCTTCTACAGCATCGCACCATTTAGCCTGTCGATATGGAAAGAACCAACCAACCAAACAACTTCAGCCAGAGCAGCGCTCTCCCCGAGACTTCAGCTGCGGCTCAGCGCCATCCAGCCCCGGCAGGACGACAATCGAGCCAGAGGCCCCGCAAGACACCGGCTGGCCCACCAGCTTTTCTACCATTTAACCATAACGCTGTCAATATAATCTCCTTCTCCATACACTTCAAACACCCTCACCCAACGCATCCGCCGTGTTTTCAACTCAGATCTCCAGCAAGATCACCGTCCACGAACTCCGCCTAAACTCTCAAGACGCTGGCGATCAAGTCACTGCAATGAAGCTGAACTCTTACCGCTCTCCTAGCGGTCCACCCGCGATAACGTACATAGCATGCTTTAAGGGGAAGGCTCCCAAAAATAACTACTCTCCAACAAAGATTGAACATTTTATAAACCTTTTGAAAGACGAGACTCGCGTAACTAGAATGATTTCAACAAAAGAAACTTACCTCTCAAGCCTGTCCACAGATCCATAACATTCTAACAACTTGAAGTAATTTGACTGCAAGGGTCCAAGCAATCCAATCCGTAAAACATTAGTCCACAGCATATTCATACATTGATAACATCCATGGAATGCACTGCTATCATCAAAACTAGTCGCTGGAGTGCGTTCAGTGGAGTAGCGTCTTCAGACATAAACACTAGTGATATTTGGTCAACCAAATGGCCGCCGACCTTTTGCACTTTTGATTGACAGCTCATTGAGCCAATAGCTGAAAGAAGTGTCACCATCCACGGGAGCTCCCAAAACTTGAGATGGTCCCGCCCTCTCTTCGCAGTCATGAATGGACCCAGTTGCAAAAGACCTTGTGAATGAATTGGGCCAGATATGCTCGTGATTTTAATCATGTTAAGATTCCAAACGTAATATTATTTAATCATGGATTAAAGTAAAGCCCATAACAAACATTCCATTCACAGTTTCTACTAAGTGGTGACATAATTTTTGTTTTTAAAGTTCAGGGTTTGCTGTTGGCAGTTGATTTATTTCTAAAAAGTAATATGCCATAGTGACTCTACGCCCATACACAAAGTGTCATATGCAAGTTTATAATGGCAAGTCGGTTGGATGTGAAAACGGCAAAGAAACAAACTTCCTGCTTGACTGCTGTGAATAAGAGGACACTTCTGACAAATGGAGTAATGTTTCATCCACTGACTCTGTGTTAGATACATTTGCATAATAATAATAATAATAATAATAATAATAATTTATCACTAAGGGGTTAAACTCCACTCCACTATCACTTCACCTACTCCGTCTTCAAGAGGTACTTCCAGGACCACCAGCCAAGCCACACCCCATATCCTCAGCTCTCCATACTTCTGCCATCCTGTGGGGGGACGAATGCCCACCTCTACCATCCTTGCACACCATGCATTAAGAAAAGGCGCTTCCATTCACAGTTGCTCATGCCCTTATTAAGAAGCCTTGCATGGATATCAGCTAAAACAATTAATTGTCTGCCGTACATGTACTATGTTGTAAAAAAAAAAAAAAAAAAAATGTATTTCTGATTCTCTCTTGTTTCTCATTTCAGAGATCATGGCAACCGGTTCCAGAAGCTGACCCCCATCCAACCTATTACACTCCACATCCATTCTAAATGCATTCACACTCTACGCAAAGGATACATTTCCACTCACACAGCCACACCCTCGATGCCATGTTCACATTAGCCTTTTTTGTATTTTGAGATGTTCTGAACTAACATCAAATTTCAATCCCACAATCCACCTCCCCATATCTGATCTAACTTTGCAGGATAAAGAAACTCCCTTACTTTATTAAGCAAAGCAAAACAGATCAATTACGCGAAGGACATTCTATAAACATTTTTGACATCCCCTCCCCCACACACCCATTCCAAACCCTCTTAGCATTCTTACACCACAGGAGAGCAATACCATCTCAGGGAAGCCCAGCTGATCATCTCCAGCCGACTTCCACCCACATGCGTTTCTAGGCATAAAGGTTTTGGCTGCTAGCTCCAGAAGCGGATCCCCATCCAACCCCAGTGCCTCACTATTCAGAACTGATATTGCCTTGAAACACCCCCTCTATAGCCTCCGTGAATCCTCCATCTCACTCATTTTACAAGCAGTAGCTCCCAGAACATTCAATCATACCTCACAGCTTGGAAGGCTTTTAAACATTTCCATTCATTATATAAAGCTCATTTCCCTGATTTTTCCCTCCTCTCCATCACCTCATTTATCTCCTACCTCCACATCTCAAAAAACATCCAAGCTAGCTCCATCAAAAGCTACTTAAGCGGCATCCAGTTTTTTCATAAACTGATCCACGGAGCTCCTTCTGAGGCCATAACTAACTCCCAAACAAACCTCCTTATCAAGGGTATACAGAAAGCCCAGCCCCTCCCCCCCTAGATCCTAGACAACCCATCACCCTCAGCATTCTCTCCAAATGCATATCTACCCTCCGCAAAGGCTACCAGTCACCCCACACAGCTCACACCTTAGATGCTATGTTTAACCTAGCATTTTTTGATTTCCTCAGGAGCTCTGAGCTGACCACAACCTCCCAATTTAACCCAGCCATCCACCCCACAATCTCAGACCTGACTGTTGGATAAAAGAAACCCTTGCCTTCTTTATCAAAAAGAGTAAGACAGACCAGTTCAGGAAAGGTCATTTTGTTTATATCTTTGACCTCCCCTCCCCCACTAGCCCCTTTCACACCCTTCTAGCTTTCCTTCACTTCAGGAAGTGTCAAAATCATACCCCCTTTTCCCCCCTCTTTGTTGATGACGCTAACCAGGCCGTAACACGATTCTGGTTTCAAAAGCACTTAAAAGACGTCCTTCGTCTTTCAGGTTTTTCCCCAGACCCCTTTTCCGGGCATTCTTTCAGAATCGGAGCAGCTACTACTGCCGCACACAAAGGCCTCTCACAACACCAAATCCAGGCCCTCGGCCGGTGGTCATCAGACGCATTTAACTCCTATATCCGCCTCAGCCACTTTCACCTTAAGTCCGCCCAACAAACCATTATCAGCCACCGCCCCTCCACTGGTAGCAAGGAGTAAGACTGTCCAACCAGTCTCCCCATTAACGCTGAGCTCAGCCACTTGGCCCCTAGTTTTCCCCCAAACCCAGCAGGCACTTTTCCATCCCCTTAAGGCTCAACTCCCGCAGGAGTTACACCCGCTAGCCACCTTTCGTTCCCTCCGCAAGAGTATCCACCGCCCCCTTCCTTTCCCTTCTCTTGCAGAACCCTGGCCCCGCAGCTCTGAGTCCCGAAGGAGTGTTACCCCGAGCTCAGACTCCCGCAGGAGTCAATCACCCCCCCGGCCAATAGTATAAACCTCTCTTCCTTCCAGCGTCGAGTGCTCCGCTTTCTCCTAGCGTCGAGTCTCTCCGCCTACCCCCTTCCTTCTAGCGTCGAGTGCTCTGCTCTTTAAGCATTGAGTCTCTCCGCCCCCCCTTTTTTACTCTGTCCCTCCGCGTCGAGTGCTCCGCTCTTTAAGCTTCGAGTCTCTCCGCCCCTCCGTCTCTCTTCCTTTCAGCAGTTCCACTACTTACTTCAGGCTTCAAAGCCAGTTCCTATGTTTTCTTTCTGCAATAGGCCCTCACTCCCCAGCTCCGACCCCCAATCCCCGCAGGAGCCCCCGCCTCAGCCCCTCCCGCAGGAGTCTCCACTGCCCCCTCCCTTTCCCGACTCCTGCGGGAGTTTGGCCCCGCAGCTCTGACTTCCGCAGGAGTGTTACCCCGAGCTTAGACTCCTGCAGGAGTCAATCACCGCCCC
>CAIGQV010018227.1:22381206-22396528 GCA_903798115.1 Danio jaintianensis | reverse complement strand
CCCCCCCCCCACCCCCCCGGCCATTAGTCAAATCTCTCTTTCTTCCAGCGTCGAGTGCTCCGCTCTATAAGCGTTCGAGTCTCTCCGCCCCCTCGCTTCCTTCTTGTGTCGAGTGCTCCGCTCCCTTCCAGCGTCGAGTCTCTCCACTCCCACTTTTCTGTCCCAGCGTCGAGTGCTCCGCTCCCTCTTAGCGTTGAGTCTCTCCGCCACACTTTTCTTTCCGTCTCACAGCGTCGAGTGCTCCGCTTCCTCCAAGCGTCGAGTCTCTCCGCCTCTTTTTTTTTTCAGCGTTGAGTTTCTCCGATACTTCCCCTTCTTTCTAGTACTAATCGTGCTTCTACATCTTTCTTCTGAATAAACCATCACTCCCCAGCTTGACTCCCGCAGGAGTCAATCACCGCCCCCCCGGCCATTAGTCAATTTCTCTTCCTTACAGCGTCGAGTGCTCCACTCTTCAAGCGTTCGAGTCTCTCCGCCCCCTTGCTTCCTTCTAGTGTCGAGTGCTCCACTCCCTTCCAGCGTCGAGTCTCTCCACTCCCCCTTTCTGTCCCAGCGTTGAGTGCTCCGCTCCCTCTTAGCGTCGAGTCTCTCCGCCCCACTTTCCTTTCCGTCTCGCAGCGTCGAGTGCTCCGCTTCCTCCAAGCGTCGAGTCTCTCCGCCTCTTTTCCATTTCAGCGTTGAGTTTCTCCGCTACTTCCCCTTCTTTCTAGTACTAATCTTACTTCTACACCTTTCTTCCGCATAGGCCATCACTCCCCAGCTCGACTCCCGCAGGAGTCTCCCAAGCTCGACTCCCAACAGGAGTCCACCCCTGGGCTCTACTCCCGCAGGAGTGCCCCAAGCCCGACTCCCGCAGGAGTTTTCCAGTTCTTGAGATCTACCTGAGCTCAAACTCCCCTCGCCCTTCAACGGGAGGGAGCCCCGAGCTCGAGGACCTCATGAGCTCAGGGCTCTCTCCCGGGACAGCACGCCAAATACGCTTCATAATCAATCATCAGCTAAGGGCGAACTCTTGAAGTGAAGTTTATTCATAAACTAATTTCGAGAGGAGCTCGTGATTATGATTGATAGCAGCTGGTCACGCATTAGTTAATGCATGATCCACCAATCAGATGATTCCTAAAGCACTATAAATAATCAAAGTATCTTACCTTAGCCATCTTCGTCTTGAAGAATCCCCCCTTCCACCCCTACTCCTCCCCTTTCCTCGACAGGGCAGCACGGAGGCCCAGTGGTTAGCACTGTTGCCGCACAGCAAGAATGTCACTTGCTCAAGCCTTTACCTTTGCCAAGTTGACATTTCTGTGTGGAGTTTGCATGTTCTCCCCGTGTTTGCGTGGGTTTTCCCCGGGCTCTCCGGTTTCCTCCCACAGACCAAAAACATGTAACATAAGTAAATTGACCAAACAAAATCGACACCATAGACAAGCGATTACTTCAGCAATTTCTCTCCATAATTATTCATAATTCGAATTCACCTTTATCAAGCAGGGGAGTTCTCGAGATCTACCTGAGCTCAAACTCCCCTCGCCCTTCAACGGGAGGGAGCCCCGGGCTCGAGGACCTCATGAGCTCAGGGCTCTCTCCCGGGACAGCACGCCAAATACGCTTCATAATCAATCATCAGCTAAGGGCGAACTCTTGAATAGGGACAAAAATAGGAAGTCATGCAACTTTTTTTTTTTTTTCGTAAACTGGTTTGGAATATGTGGAGGGTGAGAAAATGATATGGCATAATTACATTTTTGGGGCGATTTATCCCTTTAATGGAATAATAATGTCAAAGCTACACTGTAAAAAATGCTGTCAAAGACTGTCAACTGCTCAAAAGTTTGCAAACAATATAGGATTTTACAATACTATTATTTTTATTTTATTTTATCATTTTCTTTCATAAGTCTCTTCTGTTTAACATATCTGCATTCATTTGATCATTAGCATACAATAAAAGCTGTAATTTGTATTTATACTAACTGTTACTATGTGAAAATATTGAAAAAACATTAATGAACTTTTAGCATTAGAACATCTTCAGAAAAAAAAGTTACAACAAAAGAATAATGAGATTTTCCTGGAAAATAATGAGATACAGTATTTATGTAAAGAAACCTGCAACATAATGTATAGTGAAAGCATTCTGAGTTCATGCTACACACTTTTTAAATTCTGCGATATATGCAATATATTATAATATGCAATAACATTTTCTTGGTATTTAAAGGTAATTGGATAATTTTCATGTGTGTAATATATTAGCTTATTTATTGAACAGACCATTTGAACTTAGTTTTATTACAGTGGTTATTAATAAAGGCCTATAGATACAAAGCAGGTTTTGGTAATTCAAATAGAATATATAATTTCTATTTAATATTAACATTTGAACATTTTATCATTTAATGACATTTGTAAAATGTCATGGCATCAATATACCATCCTGTAATACCAGAAACATTCCATTCATTAATTTTCCTTCGGCTTAGTCCCTTATTTATCAGGGGTTGCCACAGCGGAATGAACCGACATATGTTTTACGCAGCTGATGCCCTTCCAGCCGCAACCCAGTACTGGGAAACACCTCAGTGCTACCCACTGAGCCACCATTCTGCCATACCATAAACATTGTTGCCAGTAAATTTCTAACATTCACAGCTGCCAGAAATAGAAACTAAGTGAACTTACTGTGATGAGATTCACAAGTTGTCCATTGTTATCATTGCAGCCAAGAAACAATCCACTATTGATCGTCTGCCACCTTTTATCATCAGATATCTACTGCAGACCACCTTTGACAACTGACAGTATTTAGTCAGCTCCGTTAGCGAACTACCTCTTGTTCTTAACTAACCAATCATTTGAATCACTCTCCTCCACAATTATTCAGCTCTGCATCACACAAGATTCTTAAGTGTGTGTCTACATCTGTTGTCAATTTCAGGTCCTCATTAAAAGACGTGCCAAACATCACAGCAGTCAGCAGTCATCTACCTTACCTTTATTCCACCTTCTTTCACTATAAGTCACCAAAATATATGTTCACACTAAAAAAGCAGCAGTGTGTGTCTCCCGTGAGAAATATGTTAGTCCCATGCTCACCCATGCTCTGAATACTTTAGTTGTACTGACACAACCTGTCGTAAAAACTCTACGCATAATCTATCGGACAGGAAGCACTTGAGTTCGTTCTTAATTAAAACCAGAGGAAGAGCTACTTAGTCCCAAACACAAACATGGGACCTTCCTCTCACCAGTTCGTATTCCCAAAGCAATTGGTTTGAAAAATGAGCAGATTTTTGCTGTTTGGTCTCAGGAACAGCAGGGGATTTGGAGGACTAACTAAACTGCATGCTGTGTCAACACCAAACATTTTCCACTGTCAGTGTAATCCATTCACCAGGGTAAAAAGAGCATGGCAGTTCAGCACTACTGACTGAGAGCAGAACATGGTCAAAAAGAGGGCAAATATCTCAAATTAAACCACAGCTTAAGGTTTCCCTTGGTAACTTCATTTTTAGAAAAGGTTCATTTAGGCATCAAAACATAAATATGAAGATTGCAATAAACAAAAATCAAATTTTACAGTTTTTACTAGTGCTGTCAAACAATTAATCACGATTAATCACATCCAAAATAAAAGTTCATATATTACAAAATATATTTAACATTTGACATTCACTTTTAGGAAGGTTTCTATGCAAAGCTTTATAAACGAGACACCAGGTAATTTACATTTTTAACTTCAAAAAACATTCAATACAGTAAAATTCTTCAAAATTCTATACAGTAAATGCAACGTAAATGTTTTTTAATCATGTAGGGGATGAAAAAGGATAAATGTACAGTATGAAAATTGATAGTCATGTTGACATTTGCAACATACTAACAATATTAAATGCCCTTTTACTGTTTTCACCATAAATTATAATTATTTTAATATTTAAAGATCTTGAGTAGTAAAATAATTAAACTTCATAAAAACATTTCATTTATAATATTTGACATTTATTTCACAGTAATGATAATTAATTACATAATCATAATGTAAAGTAATATTGAGTAAGCTTACAATTACACTACTGTTTAAATGTTTGGGGTTAGTGAGATTTGCTTCAAACTCTTAACAAAAACTTACAGACAGGCTGTATCCGAAATTGTCCCTATATCCTCATTCACTATTCCCTTAGCCGACTAATATAGTCTACTTGAAAAGTGAATGAAAGTGAATTCGAGCACTGAGTGCACCTGATGTAATTCCATTTTGCTTGTGCTTTGCTAGTTAATAAAAATAAAATATGTTGAAAGTATTTGTGATAACATTACTGTGTCATGTGATTACATTTTTTAACTTCCTGGTCAGACCCTGTGATAGCTATTTAACACTTTGCGTGCAGTCTCTATTATTAAAGTATTTTGATTTCTGCCATTTATGCAAACATTAATTTAACAATTAAGTAATAATTTATTTAGAAACTTACACTAATAGAATTCCCCTGTTGATGCCATTTAGTGGTCAGACACAGACATTCATTAATTGTGGGAACTCTCATAGTGCATTATGGGTATTCTCTAGCTGTTGAGTGTACATCGGTTGCACACTTGTTATTGTGGTGCATTGTGGGATTGACTGAGTGCTCTTCAGAATGTCCACTCTGGTTTCAGACACCGCTGTTCCCTCAAACAGTGCACTATTTAAGCTCATAGGGGCGATTTCAGATAAAGCCCCACATTTTGAATGGTATACAGTATATCTATCTGTTCACTTCAAAATACCTCAAAAATGCCAGTGTCACAAGACACTTAATCAGTGGGTTTCACATGTATGAGTATAAAATTTTGATACATGCATATAAAACTGCAGCATCTGTCAGACAGAGATTCGGAAGAGAAGCTGGATGTTATAATTGATCTAGACTGAGATTTGACATAGCTGGAGGCTTGAATGCTAATGCTGCTCGACGCTGATTTCACAGGCACAACCAGAGCAGCAAAGAGAGCAGAAGTCATGCTGGGAAATAAGCACATCGAGACATACGATCATTTGCCTCATCAGGAAGACGCTCAATAGTGGGACTTCCTCATAAAAGGGCTTGTTTTATTTAACCCCTACACCTCTGTGTCATTTTCTAAACCTCTGGCTGTGATCGGAAGCTGATAAACACTTGCCATTGTTAGCATCTGCATATTTACTCGATATTTGCTGGCGAATAGGGCAAAAAAATGACTATAGTTATTACAATACTTCTTATGTTTTAGTATGTAAATGAGGCATTAATTAATTAAGTATGCCATCATTTGCATACATTGTTGCAAAAATTAAAAATAACTTATCAGAGTCTAAGGTTTTTATACAAATGGGATTTTTAGGATCTTTTTTGTCATTAGGAGAAAATACTGTGAATATTCAGAATTTGTAAAACAAAAATAATAATAATAAAACTATGTACAAGCATGTCCCTCAATAAATATTAGAAATTTAGATATTAATAAACTGATTAAGTATCTTATTTGTGTTTTTGAAGTAATTTTGGAGAAAACACTATCTAAAAATATGTATTGTAATTTTGAAATTGGATATGTACTGTAAAGAAAGAGCATTTTGGATGCTTTCTTTATATTAGACTGAAAAAAAAAACTTAATGAAGGCTAAAAAGTTTAAAATCTCAAAACTTACTGGTGTTTTGCCTGTAGTGTCTCAACTTAATATTCAGGATAAACATAATTTGGAAATATTATCCATTAATAAAATAAATTCAAATAAATATAGGTTAATTGGGAATCATTTGGGTACTTTAGACAATCATTATGGTATATTTTCCTATAATATGTTCATAAAAAGTTTCTGCTCCGTGACTTCCGAAAATCCCGTTACCCTCAGGAAGTAGAGAATGAGACATCCTAGGGTAGATATCCTGCTTTTTACAGGGTCTCAGGAGGAGACTATACGGGAGGGGTAGGTGGCAAAACGACCAGACATTTTTCCACAGTAAAGGCTCATAAAAAAATCTCACAGTGCTTTTAGAAACATTCCTCCCCCTGGCCATGAGAGCAGAAGCACAGAGACATCAGGAGGGATCACACTCAACACTAACACAAATACTCTCTGAAAATCAGATGTAATCTTCAGGCCCAAACTCAAATACCAAATATAAACAGTCCCAGAGATTTTAAGATTCTCAAAATGTGTTCATGCTTATCTGCCTGGATAAACCATGGGACTTTGTTTATACCACAAAATCATTTTTTGTGAGTTCAAACTATTTAAAGTAGAGCTGTGGCGAAAAATTGAGCAAGAAATCAATTCTGCATCATTCTGCAACATCACATTCCTCTGAAAAATGCTTGCAATCTAACCATTAAAATTTGCTTGGTATTTTTACTGTAATATTGCGACAATATTTATTTACTGACAGTGGGTCAAAAATATCGTTATCGTGATAAAAATATGATTAATCGTGCAGCCCTTTTGTCAGAATTGTGAGAAAAAAAGTCAGATTCACTTTATTTAGCAAGAAAAAAAAAGAAATTGCAAAAAAGCAGACAAAACTCACTTGATGCAAACTCATAATAATAAAGAAAAGTCTATAATAGTGTATAATTAATAATAAAAATGTTAATAGGGTAACTTATATAGTTACAAGGCAAAAAGTCACAATTACCAACTCCAAATTCATAGAGGAAAAAAGTAAATGAAAATTCAGAATGTAAAATATAGATATAAATTCAGAGTTCTTATGGAAAATTCTGATTCACAAGATGTCAACTCTGAATTCTGTGGGAAAAGGAGAGAATTGCACAATGCTAACTTTGAGTTTACAACTTATAATTCCAAGAAAAAAAAGTCAGGGTTTTTCTTATTCCATGGTGGAAACAAGCTTCCATAATAAACACTCCACAAACAGGCCGTAACCTTAAAGACCCCAGGCGGAATAAATGGAAATTTCAGAAATAAAGTCAATGAATGTGCATCACCAGAATACGAAAGGTCAAAGCGGGCATTTCTGCTTTGGGATGTAAAACCTTGAGGTTAACTGGGCACTACGCAACATTCGAGCGCTTGAGCTCACCAGCTGTGGGAACAGCGATGTGAAAGATTACATCACAATGATTTATGGCACACGAGGAGGAGTCCGAGAAACTATGGAACATGAGATCACTTGGAGGGCATCCAAGTAGAGCTCTCAGTAGGAACACAAGTCAATTGGTTTCCACCACAAAAGATGATGGATAAGCAGGGGGACAACAAATGAATATGCTGAGAAAGTTCACATCTCAGTCTCACATGTAGTGTACAGTATCACAATAATAAATAGTTTTTATTACAAAAAATGGCATCTGTATCATCAGACATTGTCAAAACAATAAATCATGCTTCATTTAAAAAAAAAAAAAAACTTAAACAGTATTCAAGAGTCATATTGTACCTTGATACCAAAGGGACATGTTACAGTCAATTAACTCTTAATCCAATCTGTATTTAACACAGATTTCTTTTAAAGCTGGTTTTGTACTGAAGCGTATCTCTGGGTGGTACAGTTCTGCAGTTGTTCATTAGATGAAAGGTAAAACATGCCGTTTACAACTGATCTTGTAGGCTGATGCTTGTTCCATATGTCTTCAATTGCCTCTGAAGGCCTCTAGCCAACTCTCAAAATTCAGTTTCTGGCCTCCAAAACAAGCGTAAACAAGGCCACACAGATAATCTGACTCGTTGTGACTCAGTCCAGATCTGCTTTTGGACTGCGTTGTGCTGACTGACACTTCTCATGGAGCTCAATGACCTGCTTGGTGGGAAAAATACAGAGAATGGCAAATTTGTCTTGCTTCCTTTTGCACATAATTACACAAAACATACCAAAATGTTTGATTAATGTTCAAACATAAACATTTGGAGAAATTTAACGACATAAGGTGAATGAATGGGGATCAAAATATATAATAAAAGTAAACTAAACATTTTCTGTCAATGGCTGAATTTTTATAGCAGTGATGTAAAAATCTGAAGGTTGTCTGTTATTTTTGACATAACTATTGAGGTGTTTTTGACAGGGTAAAAATGGTGTTTATTTACACTAACATTGAGAAACTTTAAATTTCAAAGTAAGCCTTTTCATTAAGACCTAAAGAATCATATCAAATTGTGTAAAATTGGCTTCTTGTGTCACATTTAAAAAGTGAACAAAGACGTTATGTCATATAGGGCTGCACGATTAATCGAAAAAAGATTGTGATCTTGATTCGACCCTACACACGATCTTAATTCAGCCTTTCTACAATTCAGCCAATTATATTTTCAAGGTCAGGAGAGAGGCATAAAGGCGGGCGCACAAGTCTTCACAGCAAAATGGACACCTCCAAATGGCGTTAAAAGTGTCACATACTGTATTTATAAGGTATAATTCACCCAAAAATGTAATTTCTGTCTTAATGTAATGATGTATTCACGGCCGCGAAATCACACGTGAGCTAACCGCGAGCTGTTTGTTTACTACCGAAAGGACGCGCGAGTGCGCGCCAATTGATGCCTACTTTAGTGAACAGAACCTGCATAGGCTGTGAATAACATCTAATAAAAGTTGTAAATAACGTTCAGTTTATTGCACCGAGCGATCGTTTGAGAGCCGAAGTAAGATTTGCATGTGTATGTTTTTTTCTCACAGTGACGGCAGCCATGAGCTGCACTCAGACACCCGATTCGAATGTTATCATTCGATTGAATGGGCGTTATCAGTGGATATCAGCTGATAGATATGGGCCAGTAGGGGCCTTCTGCGCCTACTAGTAGGTTTAGAAGGCTGTAATCATCCATCCACATGGTTAATCAGCTATACTAATAGAGAAGACTCCAGATCCAGATCTGTTTTTACATTACTGTGACGGTTGGGTTTAGGGTAAGGGTAGAGGTAGATGTTAATAAAATACAATTAATGGAAAATTTTACATTACTGTGACGATTGGGTTTAGGGTAAGGGTAGAGGTAGATGTTAATAAAATACAATTAATGGGAAATTTTACATTACTGTGACGATTGGGTTTAGGGTAAGGGTAGAGGTAGATGTTAATAAAATACAATTAATGGGAAATTTTACATTACTGTGACGATTGGGTTTAGGGTAAGGGTAGAGGTATATGTTAATAAAATACAATTAATGGGAAATTTTACATTACTGTGACGATTGGGTTTAGGGTTAGGGTAGGGGTAGACGTTAATAAAATACAATTAATGGGAAATTTTACATTACTGTGACGATTGGGTTTAGGGTTGGGGTAGGGGTAGACTTTAATAAAATACAATTAATGGGAAATAATATAATTTAATAAATAATCAGCATAGGCTCATTCTGCATTTTGTCTTTAAAACGAACGCTGCGTGGCGGTATACACGCTTACCTCCATATGAATGGATTTTGAGCTATTATCAGTATTATCCAGTGGCTCACCGTGTATGTCGGCAGACTTGTGACGTGGTGCGGAATTGACAGCGATGACAGAGTTCGAGTCTGGCGAAGAACGGTTTCAGAAAGCAGGTAAGACAAAAGCCAAAAAAGTAAATTATTTGTTTTTATTGCTTTTTTAAAAACAGACGGTTGGGTTTAGGGAAGGAGGAGGGCAGGTTAATCGGTGCTTTTGGAAAAATAATGACCGTTGGGTTTAGGGAAGGAGGAGCGCAGGTCAATCGGAGCGGCCTCTGCTGGATTTACACGAGAACAGCAGATTAACCATGTGCATGGTTGATAACAGCCTTCTGAGCCTACCAGTAGGCGCAGTAGGCCCCTACTGGCCCATATCTATCAGCTGATAAACCACTGATAACGCCCATTCAATTGACTGATAACATTCAAATCAGCTGACTCAGAAGTAAAAGTGAAACCGGCGTGCACATCATTTTAATGATCATATCGCATTTTAGAGTTATGATTACGACAAGCATTTGATATGTTTTTTCTTTTATGAAAATAAATGTTTACTGTGTCATTATAACAACTCTAGCCTATATAATGTTGAATATAATGCAAGAGGGAATCTGATAATGACAAATGTCTCATTTTACCACTGCAAAAAAATGGTCTAATAATGTTGTCAATGACAAATGACAAGTATATGTCTCAAACACAATAATTCATCTTTAGTTGTATTCTGATGTCGTCACTTTACTGTGCATTAACAACCAGGACATATTTAAAGTCTGTTCAAGTCCACCTTTCCAAGTCAATACAAAATTTAGCATTTTAACCAACAGTAGACCTACAGATAGGCCTAATATTATTATTGTTGTTTTACCATATGTTTGAGAATAACAATAATAATAGCCTACTCTTATTAACCTTTATTTTACATCTACAGAATCGTAAGAAAATAGTGATCTTGATTTTAAGCAAAAACAAATCGTGATTCTCATTTTAGCCAGAATCGTGCAGCCCTAATGTCATATATGACTGATGAATGAAGGTTCCACTCATGAGAGTCCATTCATCAGTCATATATGACATAACGTAGTGACTGACTAAAAGGAAACTTTTCATTTATTCATTCATTCATTTTCTTTTCGACTTAGTCCCTTTATTAATCTGGAGTCGCCACAGCGGAATGAACCGCCAACTTAACTTTTCATTTATTTTCACATTTCACTTTAATTGTGACAGCCATTGCATATTTACAATTGTGCATGGCCACCAATATTGACTTTGTTGAGCATTTTTGTTCATGTTTATGTTCATTTCCAACACTCGTCCTTACCTCTCATTCTACACATTCCAAATCAAGTCAATATTCACTGAAAAATATGTGCCCTTTGCTTTACCTGCCAAATATGGCCTGCCACACACTGCAGCAGGATATTCTTTCAAAGCGAGATTAAGAATGCTTAAAAGATAACAAGATTTTCATTTTTGGGTTAACTGTGCTTTTAAAAGCTGCAAATCACATTTCATAAGCTATTTAAAAAGACACAGAATCTGATCCAACTTCAAAGGCCAGGTAAGTTAGAGAGGCACAATATTAAGGGCTTATGGGAACTCAAAGGGTCTTTATCATTCCATCAACTTCAAACTAAAAATCTGAGCTTTGATCAGTGTGGTGTGACAAAGATAGTGAATAATGAGATATGTGTGCACCATTTTACTCGTTAAAAAGTGTCTCTGGCCTTATTAAAATAAATAAAATGTTGATGGCTGTGTTCGATAATTAAGGTCATCCAAAGTTAGAGAAAAATAAAGAATGAGAATAAAAATGTTTAGTTTTATAATAATGTTTTGACATGCACTGAAAAAGAAAGACAATATTTGATTGGTAAAAAATGCATTCATGTCAGCTTAACAAAGAAAAGTTTTTACAGCTAAACAAACTGACAATTATTCAAGACAAACAATGGAAGATTCCTGCTTTTCCCCCCCACAAATAAATTAAGCTGTTTCCATGCAGCAAACGCAACTAGTTTACTTTCACAAACATTAATCTCAACTGTTTGTTTGCTGTTAATTTTTCCGAATGCTAGACAAACAATGAAGCCACTGAGTTCCATTTCTATTGTTCTATGCTAATAGAGTTTTATTTGATGAGGGCACATCTCATATATTTCTCTAAAAGCTGTTGGCAGGCAAAGTCACAGCACTGAAATATCTTGTTTTTTCGGGTGATTTACACCATCTCATGTGCCATGGTCTCACACGACCTAAGAAAAACATTGCAACTTGCCAATCATAAGATTATCGCGAAAGAGCAAACAGCTGGAGACTCGCCTCAACTGCTGGGCCTGATGTTTTCAGTCTTACCATCTCAAGCAGGTGGTTGTAATTAAATCCACGTAATATGGCCACTCGCTGGCACAAGGACATGTGACTAATTATTGGGACACAAGCCCGGGTTTATCATTTCCTGATGCTCTCTGGCTTTGACCTGGACGAGGATTTAAGTTGCCAATCACAGACCAAAAAAAATGTGGCACCGAATCAAAATAAACATCTTGTAACCTTTGGTCCTGCGCAATCCTGTTTTCTACACCATCAAAAAACGCAAGCTGGCACATTCAATTTATGTTAAAATAATCAGTAACATGCAAATGATGCTCACACAAAGCGTTTGCTACCTTTGAAGAGTGCTCAGTCTTTTCCTCGGGCAGTTTCCAAATACGAGCAGAGATTAGGAAAGGAAGAGATTAGACTTCATGGTCTATTTCATCCATTCTCCAGTCTAATCAGTGGGGAATGATATCATTGCCCTAAATATTTCCTCAGCAGCTTGAATTGGGAAACGTGTCATTTCCTCATTAATGACCACACAATGTGACAATACACCACCTAACTGTGATTGCGTTATCTCATGATTAAAGAAGACGGAAAGAAGACGGAAGCAGACTGCCAATCGCCTGTTTCGCAAATGCGTCCCTAAAAGCTGCAGGACGACTATAGTGACCCACCAAATCTGCTGAAAGCCACATATGTGTAAGGAAGCCCAGCTGAAAAATTTATTGCAGCTCATAAAAAAATCACGAGGAGTAAAACTAAAAAGTACAGAACATGTCAACTTAATCTGATGTTAAACACCAGGCCTAAAGTGGCATCTGATGTGGTGGGAGGAAGTTGTCAAATACATTACGAGCACACTGGGGACGTGTTGTGGAGAATCGGACATGTATTGTAGCTGACACTAACATTGCCATACAAATGTTTTTATGTCAATTCAGTTATGGTTTTGTCAGTTTGTCTGATTTCTTTGTCCATCTGATGGGAATGTTTCATGTGCACACGACCAGTCATAAGTTTGAACACAGTTTCTAAAAGATTTATGCTTAAATGCTTCAAATTCATTTTAAGACACACATAAACAAAGCTGAAATTATACTTAAAATGGTTTTAAATGGAGTGTGAAGGAAAAGCATGTAGCATATCACAGGCATGCATGTGAACTCCCTCAATACTGTTTACAAAGTGTCCCAGAATGCACTTCTTGAGGGTTTTTGAGAGAATATCCAGAGTGCATTGAACTGGAATCTTGTTTAGCATTGTTTTGGTCAATAACTTTCAAACAAAAAGACTCATTCACTACTGTTCTGTCCTAGGGGTTGAGGTCAGTAAGTTTTGTTTTTGAAAGATAACTTTACACAGCAAAGATGTATTTGATCTATAGAAAGATTTCTGTTCCAATTAAGTTCTCTCCTTTTGAGCTTTTATCACAGGGAAAAAAAATTAAAACATTTTTGAATGATTTCCACCAAAATAACAGTAACACAAATAATAGTAAGAAATGTTTCTTTAACATCGCAGTCTGTTTCTTGACATTGAAGGCTGAAGTAATGTCTGCAGAACATTCAGCTTTACAATCAGAGATAGAAAAGAGTTCACACATTATTCACTATTTCACTATTATATCATACTTTTTATGGTAGTATTACTGATAATGTATTCAAATAATAATAAACCTTGAAGGGCATACAGAGTTAAAAATAAAGGTTCTGTATTGCCCTTAATTGTTCCATGAAGATATTTGAACATTCATAAATGTTTTGCATGGCATAGTATTTTTTTTTACAGTGGGAAAGGTGGTTTAAGATCATTAAAACATTCCTTATACTAAGGAAAAAGGTTATTTTATCAGTAAAAAATTTGTCGGAGAACCAAAAATAGTTAAAGTACTTAGTGAGTCCAAAGTTTTGACTGGTAATGTGTATATTAAATACAGTTCACATTGTCTGACTTTTATCATTTTACCCTTTTCTTTGCATTGTTTAAAGCCCCCTAATGTGCTGTGAAATTACAGACAAAATTAATAAAAATATGAATAATTTGCAATGCAGGAGCATTGTGATTATGCTGAAGCACGTTAATATGATGCACTAATGCATAATGCATGAAGACGCATTATGGTGATGAAATCTAGAAAAAACAACATATAACCTGTTTATGTCTAAACAGTTCTCACTGTAGTACTCATCATCGAATTGTAATAGCAGCTTGTCTAAAGTCAGAAAAAGAATTGCTTGGGTTTTAGTGCTTACCCCAAAATATCATGCAATTTCTGTTATTCAAATTCAAAAAAAGACAGAAAGAATCATGATCATTTACTCAACCCCAGACCATTCAATATCTAAGTTTCATTATTTAGCCTAAAAGAAATTAAGGTTTTAGATTACAACATTCCCATATTTAATGTAAGTAAATACGGCTCAACTGACCATGTTTACAAGCCTGAATCCATATTTATGCTTTGTGGTCCTGCTCTGCGGTTCACATTCACAACACGGTTTAGTTCATGACCTCTCTCATGACATATGCATGTTGGGAATGTCATGAACATGCATTCCAGAGCTGAACCAATGCCAGAATATGTTGTTTAAAGGTATTCATTTTTTCTTTCTTTTTTCTGAAAATGACTAAATAGTTAGATAGAGACTCTTAAAGGACTCCAGACGAACATGTGAGAGCACATTTCAGAACATTTGACTTAAAGGGACACTATGTTACAACTTACATACTACTAAATATTTTTGTGTTGCACCACTGAACTTAGCTTAAATGTAACGCTACGTTCCAACTAAATATTTATGGCAGCATCCCCCCATGTATAATGGTAGAAAATATATGACAGCGAGATTAGTTCACATTAAGGAGCTCATGATAATAATGAAGAATGATCTCCCTCTACTCATAGCCTCATTTTCCTCCCAAATCTTGCATTTGTTTCGGTTTGTGAAAGAAGAGTTTAATTTTCTTTCAAGGAGTGCTTTGTGTTAATTGTGTCCAACCAAATTAAAACAAGAATTTCTTCATGACTGAGTTTTTCTCCCTGCTCTTTTCTTGTCAGATGTCTGTTCTGTGTTGTGATCATGTGCTCCTTTGTTCTATTTCCCGTCGTTTCCTAATGTTCATCAGTTTCACCTGTGTTCCTCTCCTGTGTGTTATCAGTTTCATTAGCCCGTGTATATTTATACCCCCTAGTTTGTTTCCTTCTTTGTCCGGTATTGTACGTCACGTTGTCCTCACCCCATGATTGTCATCCCTGTGAGTCGTCTTCCTGAGTGTCCCAGTTCTGTTTGTAAATAAATCTACGTATTTAGATAACTCCCGTGTTTTGTGCCTTTGTGGAAAGCAGTTGTGACATTTCTCTTTCATACGTAGAATATATAAAAAAAATCAAGTTTAATGTTTTGATAACTTCATGTGTATTTTGCGAGCATTCACGGCTCGTGATGCAGATGTGCGTGTAATTTAATGTGCTATAAAAATGTGACTTATAATTTCATTTTTGTAGGACAGTTATTTATTTATTTATTTATATGTATGTATGTGTATATATATATTTATATATATATATATATATATATATATAT
>CAIGQV010018227.1:22267679-22372998 GCA_903798115.1 Danio jaintianensis | reverse complement strand
ATAGATAGATAGATAGATAGATAGATAGATAGATAGATAGATAGATAAGAGCTATCTACAGGAGACACTTCTGGTTTTGGTTCATCAAAGAACCACTTTTTCATAGTGTGAGGAACAATTCATAATCTGAAAAGAGAAATAGTCTAATTAGCCTACATAACCTATTTTATCTCTTTCACACACTGAAGACATGAACGGGGTTCTGATAAGATATAAGAAGCGCGGGTTTGATTGATTTAGACTGGCACTAAACTCATGCCCGTCGGCACAGCTGCCTCCATCTGCTGACCTGCGTGTCTGGAGGGGGATAAACTACAGTTTTGACGGGACCTCCTGGACAACACACGCTGCCTGCTGTCACACCCCGTGGGAAAACCGCCAGCTTGATGCCTCTTCATCCCACCCAGACTTTCCCCGAGCTTTACTCAACTAATTAGATTTAACAGAAACCGCCGGATGGTGACACGCGCCGTCATCGCCGAAACACGAGCGAGCGGCGAGAGGAAATGTTTATTTGTGGCTGACAGAAGAGAAAAAATATAAACGTCGATCGGATAGGGTTTGTTCCAAGTCTTTCAAACATAGTTGTTAGGCTATACACCCAATTAAAAAAAATAAACAGTGAACACCGAGTAAACGCATCGCTATTACAAAACAACACAGTTATTTGAGTGTTTATGTTTAGTTCTGTCTTTCTGAAGTGATAACCATATATGGCACGGTCCCAGAATGAAACACGCCGATTTTACATTAAATTGAGCCCATAAAAGAGCATGTATTAAACTGACCTAAACACCAGCAGAGTTTAGTTTATCGAGAATCTCACCTCAAAACGCGGGTCCTTCTTCGCTATCCTGAGCTCCCGAGATGAAACGAGGTAAAATATGAAGGTTGTAAGT
Source organism: Danio jaintianensis (assembly GCA_903798115.1). Classification (NCBI taxonomy): domain Eukaryota; kingdom Metazoa; phylum Chordata; class Actinopteri; order Cypriniformes; family Danionidae; genus Danio; species Danio jaintianensis. The sequence continues at coordinate 22,372,099 of CAIGQV010018227.1, read as the reverse complement.
CAGCGTGAATGAATGCTCGACTGAAGAACTGTCGGACCTGTAGATCTGCTCCGAATCCAGAAAAAAATACAACAACAGCGAGCTTGAAGCGTCAGCTAATAAATTCCAGAGACCCCCAAACTGCTGCCCTAATCTCGCGTCCCTCTCGCTGGTAGCGCTTCTACAGTTCAGCCTGGAGAAGGGAGGGACAAACTCCGCTACAACTTCAACGCCCAGTTTACTTATTTCACTCTATTCGCCTCCTGCTGTTGTTGATCAATAGATATGCTATTATTAATGATAGATCTGTGGTGTTGGTACATTGAGGGACTCTCTCTGACTCCTCCCTGAACACCAATTTAGCGCTTTGCTCGTTCAACTTGTGGGCGGAGATTTAATGGTCAAATTGTTTTCACTTCCCTCGCCCCCCTCAACACCACCACAGATGGCGAGTCAGATAAGAAAAGTATCACGATCCCTTTGTCTACATGCCCTCAGAGGTCATGACACTGACATTCCCTCTGGCATACATGATATCCCGCCGCAATTCACATCTACACCACAACTTCTGTCATAACACAACTCTCTACAGGCTCATATAGGAAAAATATAGTCCTGAAACCGTAAAATTGTGTGTAAAGAGTGGAAATTAAGTCTGATTCTGATGCCAGGTTTGAGAACATTTTATTTAGAAAAAATGACGTAGTCTACGAATTTGAAGTTTAAAATGTTATGTGTTGTCCAAAACCACATTTTAATTTTCTATTATAATTAATTTTTCGCTTTTATTCTTCTTAAAATGACTGATCCGTTGAAAAGAGAAGAGCTTCATCTGTCAGACAGGGTTGTGGATTACTTTGTTGCTACGTAAATATGAATTTGTCCCATCAAAACGGGTCTACTGAGTTCTGTTCACTTGCAATTGATAGAGAATGCATTTTATACATAAGTGGTTCACAATTGAAATGAAAGTCGACAGACCTTTTCTTTTCTCCTATTGTATATTTATATATGTAAAAAAAATATATATATATACTTCTGAGTATATTGGTTTTATTTTGACTCAAAACTCATACTCAAAAATGAAGGCAGATGAGAATTTCAGATGATCCATTTTAAAAAAATCTGCCGCATAACACAGTATGCTAGAGTAATTTGGCAGTTCATTCCGCTGTGGCGACCCCTGATAAATCAGGGACTAAGCCGAAGGAAAGTGAGTGAATGAATTTCCATTTCATGCTGGATACATTTATTTGAATAATTTTACTTTGAAAAGTCAACCTGAGTAAATAAATCGAGACAACTATCCCCAGTCTCCCCTATCAGTATTCTGTCCATACTTGTTGTGACAGTGAGTTGGTACACACTCAGAATTTTGTCAAAGTGAAGGCGCCTCTTAAAGTCTGTGTTGTTTAACTACTGGTCCTGTGACATGTGACAGTTCATCTCTGAGATGTCTCTGAGCGCAAGGAGACGTCTCTTTGTGTGTGTGCATATGTCGTCTGCATGTTATTGAAATGTCAGCTCTCTGGTGCGGGTGTCGTGATTTGAGCAGCACAAGTAGGGAGGGGGTCTATCAGGGCTGGTGGGGGTGGGCAGAAAGGGTACTTCAGGGTCATTTGTGCTTTCTTAAGAGAAGACGTGAGACACACTCTCCCACTTAAGCAGTCCATAAAAAGGAATAATTCACCTCAGCATGCAGATGAGTAAATAGAGAATCGTTATGCCATTGTATACTGTTAAGACTTACTGTCTTAGGAAATGAAAAAAATTGAATTAAATTGTGGTCACTCTCACTGTAAAAAATGCTGGGTTCCAACATGAAGAAATTAAGTTTTGACAAATTTAAGAGGATTGAACATAAAACAATTAAGTTGTCCCAAAAACATTCAAAAATTGTGTTGTTTCAGCTTATTTTAAATAAGTTGTTTCAACAAACTGCAAATGTCTTCTTCTTTTTTTTTAGTGTTTTCAGAAAGTAAACGTGGACTGGAGCAGTTTCTCAATATGGCATTTCTCTGCCTAGTACTGCTGCTATAAGAGGAAAATTTGTTTATACCTTGCAAATGACATTACTGTATGATAAAACGTTTAATACATTTAAGAAAATATGATATGTTTTAATCCCTAATTACCAATTAAACTTTCATACTTTAGATGCTGCAGCATATTCAGGACAAAAACAAAAAAACACCATAGTGCTATACCAACCAGTCAGGGCATTTGTTGAGGCAGAATTTCAAAACGGCCAATCGCATTAACCAATAATTTAAATGAATTAAAATTTTCATAACACATCTGTTAAACATCTTAATTCCAAATATTATATTAATTCAACCATAATATATTATTGATGTCAAATCAGTTTATTAAACATATCATTATATATTTATTCAGGCCAAAAATTGGTATTTAAAGAAAATGTAAGTTACACTAACTTAATATTTTTATTAATGACAACATTGGCGTTTACAGTGTATTTGTGTCCAAATACTGCTGTCCAATTCAAAGGCCACATTTAGCCAAGTAGAGTTCAAATATCCAGATGTTTTCGTTCTCTGCCTCTTTTATCAAGGTTGCATAAGGAGGAGGTGTGCAAACTTGCAACAGCCAGGTATTCCAAAATGCATACCAACCAGTGAGCATTAGTGGTGAAGATCAAAACCTAAAATTTAAATCTATTGTGTCGCAAAATGTTTAGTTGATAAAGTGTTTCAGGCAAGAATGTAGTTTTTAAAACTCAAATCTGGTGTATTAATAAAGACAGCAGATTTGAAATAGAGTTTTAGAGATGTTTTCAGAGGTTTGACCTAGTCCAGACAGTTAATGGGAATTCAGTGCTCAAGTACCCAGCTGACAGCAAACTTACCTTGGCCAGTGCTTCTGGCATCTGACCCAGGACGTAATATTTTTATATTTGTTAAATATAATGTAGAATTCATGTTGTGCATATGGGCAATTTTGGGCACTTGTTAGGCATGACACTCATAGTCTAAGTTAAAATTCATATAGAAAAAGGAAAGTGCACCTTTATTTAAGTAGATTGTTTTTGAGAGTTCAAGAGAGAAGAATGAATGGAATCTTAGTTATTTTCAGTGAATCAGTTAGTTGATCCAGTACATAAGCCAGTCTGAATGATTCATTCCAGATCACAGTTGACTACTTTGCAAACGTGTTAAGCACTGAAAACTCTAATTGCATTAAAGAATGAAAAGAATCAAACTGAACAAAATAAGTACTTTATTTTTCTTTTTACACTCCAATATCGTGTTTATTGCATTTTATAAGGAGAATTTTTTACTTGCAGCAAAAAGTTTCCATCTGTCACCACCCCTTGACAATGCATGCTAGGAAAAAACAATGGTCATGACATGTACAGACAGACAGGAAACAAGACCCCCTCCATAGCCCACCCCCATACTCTATATACAGTCTACTCAATCCAGCAGCCTCATTCTGTCAGAGGCCATCAGCCAGAGAACAAGGACATGCATCATGCTTTGTTGTCCCAAAGTGCCTAGAAATGGATGTACAGTACAAGATAGTTTTTTTGTTTACATAACAGCAAAATGTTCACAAAAAAGTGTTTACAAATGTTTTCTTAAGGTGTCATTTCAAAGAAATTCCATGTGCACTTTAGCTGCCAGTTCTACCAATGAAAGTATGTGAAGTCAACATCAAAGTAAAATTGACTTTTTATTTTCTTAAAACATGCTGTATTGGACTTATTGTGAACTATTCACTGGTGCATGGTATTCCAAGTAAAAGGAATTCAAGTTCTTTAATCAAAATTTAAATACTTCGCCTACCTCTGAAAGGAAGGAAGAGCAAGCAAGTTAAGTTCCTTGCATTTTCTTGTATTTTGATGAAGGAAGAAGGTTGGAGAGGGCACAAATGTGATTAACAGAGATTTATTCCCAAATGCTCCTTTTTTGTGCATTAAATATCGCTGTTTATTAGTTATACAGTTTACCATTGTAAATTTGTGTAAAATATGATCCAACTGGCTAGTGTAATAAAACAAATAATAATAATGCAGTGGTTGGGTTTCTCGAAAAGAAGTGTACTTCAAGTTCATTTGTTATGAATACATAATAATGTATATTTTCATAATAATGAATAATTGTTGAAATCATATAAGTTGTTCTACATTTGTACAAAATGCCACCTGATATTGACAGACCACATGTGTGAGTTATTTACCACAGCAAAAATATATCTTTCTAAAACATTCATTCATTCATTTTCTTTTCGGCTTAGTCCATTTATTAATCTGGGGTCGCCACAGCGGAATGAACCGCCAACTTATCCAGCATATATTTTATGCAGCGGATGCCCTTCCAGCCGCAACCCATCACTGGGAAACACCCATACACACTCATTCACACACATACACTACGGACAATTTAGCTTTGGACTTGTGGGGGAAACCGGAGCACCCAGAGGAAACCCACGCCAACACGGGGAGAACATGCAAACTCCACACAGAAATGCCAACTGACACAGCCGAGGCTCGAACCAGCGACCTTCTTGCTGTGAGGCGATTGTGCTACCCACTGCGCCACCGTGAGGCCCCTTTCTAAAACATTATATTTTTAAATAATTTTTTTTAATGAAAAATGGTACTTGGGGCTTCACAGTGGCGCAGTGGGTAGCACGATCGCCTCACAGAAAGAAAGTCGCTGGTTCGAGCCAGCTGAGCTCAGATGGCATTTCTATGTGGAGTTTGCATGTTCTCCCCATGTTTCCTCAGGGTGCTCCGGTTTCCCCCACAGTCCAAACACATGTGGTATAGGTGAATTAAACAAGCTAAATTGGCCGTAGTGTATGTGTGTGAATGCAAGAGTGTATGGGTGTTTCCCAGTGTTGGGTTGGGGCTGGAAGGGCATCCGCTGCGTAAAACATATGCTGGATAAGTTGGCGGTTCATTCCACTGTGGCGACCCCTGATTAATAAAGGGACTAAGCCGAAAAGGAAAAATGGTACTTTTGTCCCTGCTCTCCCCTGAGTATACTTTATTTTTAATTTAAAATTACTAATTATACTAATTCGAAAGGGAGGTACATTTTCGAGAAGTACATAAAAATTAGATTGAAAGACTCTTATTTTTAGTTTGAAAGAAGTATATTAATAGTACATTTGAATAAACGCCTTTCTCATAAGAGTTCTCAAAATCAATCCCAAACTTTCAATAAACAACCTAGCATTCATGACTATAAGCTTATTACAAAAATAAAGTTACATACATAAAGTGTTACATACTTTCATGGTGTTCAAATATTACTATAATTGTAAGCCATCAAGGCAGCACAATTTGAATATACAGGTGCTGGTCACATAATTAGAATATCTTCAAAAAGTTGATTTATTTCACTAATTCCATTCAAGAAGTGAAACTTGTATCATGTATACATTGATTCCACACAGACTGATATATTTCAAGTGTTTATTTCTTTTAATCTTGATGATTTTGAGGACAACTAATGAAAACGTCTCAGGTTACGCATGTAACCATGGTTCCCTGAAGGGAACGAGACGCTGCGTCTCTATTAGGAGACACAATGGGATACCATCCCTCTCTTATAACCTTCTGAAGCACAGGTGAAATCAATCCAATGCAATTGGCGGGACGTAACGTGCGTGTGTGACGTCAGACCAAAGGTATAAAAGCACCACTCAGACAATGAACTTCAGCTTAAACCTCTCGAACGGAGCGCACCAATCATGAAAAAGTATGGCAAAGCGACGCAGCGTCTCGATCCCTTCAGGGAACCATGGTTACATGCGTAACCTGAGACGTTCCCTCTCAGGGAACTCACGCTGCGTCTCTATTAGGAGACACAATGGGAACGCTATCCCAAACTCGCCATAGTTTTATATGCTTGTGATGAGTTCTCCTAATTATGACAGGGTACTGGATCCTGGAGTAGGATCCAGATCCAACTGATAAAACCTTATAAAGGTATGCGGGGTAGACCACCCAGCTGCATTGCAGATGCCAGTGATGGACTGGCCAGAACGAAAGGCTTTTGAAGCCGCCATACCTCTGGTTGAGTGGGCCCTGATCACTTCAGGAACAGACCGATGCAGGGCTTCATATGCCAGTGAAATAGCCTCGACTATCCACCGGCTCAGAGACTGCTTAGACGCTGGCGCCCCCATTTTAGGTGGACCATACAAAACGAACAACTGTTCTGTTGAACGCCAAGCAGATGTACGATGTACATATGCGTCTAATGCCCGCACTGGGCAAAGCAGATTCAAGCGCTCCTGATCTGTCATCGTAAATGGTGGAGGATTGTAGGCCTGCAGCATTGTAGGTCATACCACTTCAGTGGGGACCTTAGGAACGTACCCTGCTCTGGGGTACAGGAATGCTCTCACCATACCAGGTGAGAATTCCAAGCAAGAGGGAGCTACAGACAAAGCTTGTAAATCTCCTACTCTTTTAAGGGATGTAATGGCCAACAAAAAGACATTTTAAGGGTCAGAAACTTTTCTGACACATCCTCAATGGGTTCAAAAGGGGCTGTCGACAGGCCCTCGAGCACTATCGACAAATCCCACGTAGGAACCCTACTGGCGCAGGCAGGCCTCAACCTCCTGGATTCACGGAGGAATCTGACCACCAGAGGGTCTCTGCCAAGACCATCAGTACGGTATGCGGACATTGCGATACGTAAACTTTAAGCGTTGACGGAGTCAAACCGTATTCAAAACGCTCCTGGAGAAATTCCAGCACCGACCCCACAGGGCAGTGGACTGGATCCAGGTGGTGGTCTGTACACCACGAAGTAAAAAGCTTCCACTTGGTAGCATACAATTTCCTCGTGGAGGGAGCTCTGGAGCTGAGTATGGTTTGAACAACCTCAGTTGACAAACCAAGATCTACAAGGTGGGACCCCTCAGAGGCCACACCCACAATTGCCAAAGGTCCGGGCGGGGGTGCACTATCGCACCCCCTGCCTGGCACAGGAGGTCTCTCCGGATGGGAATCTCCCAGGGGGGACCGTCGAGGAGAGACATTAGGTCTGAAAACCACACTCGTGTGGGCCAATAAGGGGCTACCAACAATAGGTTGTACCCCCCTTGACGGACCCTCTCCAGAACTCCCGGGAGGAGAGCGATCGGGGGAAAAGCGTACAGACGAAGCCTCGGCCACGTCTGCACCATGGCATCCAGCCCCAATGGTGCTGGATGTGTGAGGGAGTACCACAATGGGCAATGTGTTGAGTTTTGACAGGCGAATAGATCGACGTCGGCTTTGCCGAATCTCTGCCAAATGGTCGCCACCACTTTTGGGTGCAGTCGCCATCCCCCGGGCTCCAACCCCTGTCTCGACAGGAGGTCCGCTCCCACATTCATTGGGCCTGGGATGTAAGCTGCCTTCAGAGAGCGCAGCCTCCCCCGAGCCCACAGAAGGATCTGCTTCGCCAACCTGCACAGAGGGCGCGAATTCAGATCCCCTTGATGGTTGATGTAAGAGACCACCGATGTGTTGTCGGTCTTCACTAACACATGGTGACCTCTCACTTGAGGGAAGAAGTGTCTCAGAGCTTGAAACACTGTCAACATCTCCAAGCAGTTGATATGCATGTGGAGGTGATGGCCCTTCCACTGTCCCGATGCGGGAAGGCCCCTCAGGGTCGCTCCCCAGCCCTTGCGTGAGGCATCTGATGTCAGTGCCAAGCGCTGAGATATTACTCCCAATGTCAGATAGTGCAGACAATATCAGGATCCAATGTCAGGACAGAAACCAGGGCTTTTTCCACATCGATAAAGCTCGTAGGCAACGCCGTGACGCTTTGATCGTGCGGAACGGATTTCCCCTCGGGGAAAACCCCCTGGTTTTGAGCCACCACTGTAGCGGTCTCATGTGTAGCAGACCCAAGCTAGAAAAATGACCCATTTAAAAATGTTGAGGAGGTTTACAAAGAGTGGACTGCAGCTGGAGTCAGTGCTTCAAGAACTATTACGCACAGACGTATGCAAGACATGGGTTTCAGCTGGTGCATTTCTTGTGTCAAGCCACTCTTGAACAACAGACAAAGTCAGAAGCGTCTGACCTGGGCTAAAGACTGAACTGCTGCTAAATGCTCTTTCATGAAAGTAAATTTTACATTTTCTTAGGAAATCAGGGTCCCAGGGTTTGGAGGAAGAGTGGAGAGAGAATCAATCTATGTTGCTTGAGGTCCAGTGTAAAGTTTCCAAGTCAGTAATGGTTTGAGGTGCCATTTCATCTGCTGGTGTTGCTCCACTGTGTTTTCTGAGGTCCAAAGTCAATGGAGCTCTATACCAGGATGTTTTAGAGCACTTCATGCTTCCTGCTGCTGACCAACTTTATGGAGATGCAGATTTCATTTTACCTGCATACAGTTCCAAAGCTACCAGTACCTGCTTTAAGGACCATTGTATCCCTGTTCTTAATTGGCCAGCAAACTTGCCTGACCTTAATTTTGAATAAATTTTATTTTGAAGAGGAAGATGCGATATGCCAGACCCAACAATGTAGAAGAGCTGAAGGGCACTATCAGAGCAGCCTAGACTCTCATAACACCTGAGCAGTGCCACAAACTGACTCCATGTCACGCCGCATTGCTGCAATAATTCAGGCAAAAGGAGCCCCAACTAAGGGTGCACTCACACTAGACTATCCGAACTGTGCCCGGGCGTGTTTTCCGGTTCGTTTGACAAGTGTGAGTGCTCCAAATTGTGCACAGGCACGGTTCAGTTGGCCGGCCCTGGCCTGGTTGGAAGAGGTGTGCCAGAGTGCGGTTCGGTTAGGCTTTGGCGCGGTACGCTTGTAGTGTGAGAGCAAAGCATGCCTGAGCCAAAAACTGAAGACGCGACATCACTTTTAAGGGACTGTTTCATATGGATTTATTAATCATTCTTATTTTTCATTGAACTCTAACTGTTATAGTTTATTAAAGATGCAAACCCCCTGCTGCACGTCAGCTGCCACCTTCAGTAAACCTCCTAATACGTGCTGCGCAAGGACTTTTATGATAATCTATGAGCGTCAAAAGTGGTGGATCTGTTCCACAAAATATTTGATTGCATGTCACTGCATCCCAAATGACTAAAAGTAATACAAAACGATATAACTAAAGCAATGTCCACTGTGCTGAGCAAGAGCGCTTCCTCTTCCAGTCGCATCATCAATGACGTTAGCATGCTCTGGCTCGGAAAGTAAAAAATGCAGTGTGAGTGCAGGCCGAGGGGGGACAAGCGTACATCGGCACGGTTTAAGGCAACTGTACCTAGTGTGAGTACGCCCTAAGTATTGAGTGCTGTGCTTGCTCATACTTTTCATTCATTCATTTTCTTTCAGCTTAGTCTCTATTTCAGAGGTTGCCACAGCGGAATGAACTGCCAACTATTCCATCATATGTTTTACACAGCGGATGCCCTAGTTTATTCAATTCACCTATACCGCATGTCTTTGGACTGTGGGGGAAACCGGAGCACCCGGAGGAAACCCATGCGAATACGAGGAGAACATGCAAACTCCACACAGAAATGGCAACTGGCCCAGCCGGGACTCGAACCAGCGACCTTCTTGCTGTGAGCCACTGTGCCGCCCCTCATATTTTTATGTTCATACTTTTTAGTTTGCCAAGATTTCTAAAAATTCTTTCTTTGTATTGATCTTAAGCTATACTCTAATTTTCTGCGATACTGAACTTAGGGTTTTCATTAGTTGCCATCAAAATCATCAAAATTAAAAGAAATAAACACTTGAAATATATTAGTCTGTGTGACAGACAAGTTTCATTTCTTGATTGGAATAGTGAAATAAATCAACTTTTTGAAGATATTCTAATTATATGACCAGCACCTGTACATCATCTAGACTAAATGCAGATTTATTTATGAGGTACATAATTGCTTATAATAAATTTTTCACTTTTTACAAAATAGCTCTAATGCTCTGAAATACCTGTATGCTTCAGTCTGTTTAACAGGAAATCTTTGGCATTGCACATCTGATTGAAATGGATGTGCCCACTGTTGATGATTGCTATTTGAAGAGCACTACAAATAACTACTCTTCTTTTGGAGCTGAGTACTTGTGTTTACCTGTTCCTTAGCAACCGTGTTCAGAACAGCAGGAGTATGAGACTGTTTTTTTTTTTTTTGTTGTTGAAAGAATCATATTTGTATTATTACTGTTATTATGATTTTGTAAAAAAAAAATGGTTTATGGTTGTAGTGTTTATATGTAATGCATGTTTTTTCTTTCTATATTATGTAATGTGTGTTATTTGTTTGTGAACTTATGAAGTGTATATAAATATAGGATCAGATTCCCTGTCAAATCCAAACATCAGTTGCTAATGAGAAGGGAAAAATTGACTCTGACATGCAGTAGATTGAGAATTTTACGTTTCATCATCCTGTAATTACAGTATTATGTTCTATATGTCATTTTGACAACTTAGTAAAATCATGTGTGTTTTTTAAGTTGTTTATATATATTTTTTTATTTAGAAAACTTCATCCCTATCATTTTTGATTTATGCAAAACCATTTAGAGCATGCAGACAGAACATTAGGTGGCCATTTGTGAAAAGGCTATACATTTTTAAGTACATTTAGATTGCACTTTATTTAATAGTGACCCTTTTACACTGAAATTGTTGAGCAATATTAATTAACAGCACTAACGTGAGTGTTTGGCATCAAGACACTGCATTTTTAAACAAAGACAGTGTAATGTGTTGATTTAAACATAGAAATTTAATTAGGATAAAAAAAATCCATCAAAATGACATCAAAGAATCTTTCAAGTCTTTTAATTTATATTCTTTAACCATTTACTCTAAGCTTGTACTTTTTTTGTGGAATATGAAAGATGATATTAACAAGAATGTTGCTATCCATACAATTCTGGTTCCCAATACAATTTTTGTCAATACTGTTTTCATCCACTTACTTGTATGCACATTGTATCATATTGCATAAAAACTGTGGATGAAAACAGCAAGATGGGTATTACTTCTAAAAATGTGCATAATTTTTTTTAATCTGATTAAGATATATCTTTTATTATTATTATTTTTATTATTCTTATTATTCTTATATTCTTATATATTATCTCCTAGAACTGTCTCACACGATTGTATCCAAACCCAATCGCCTCCAAACCCAAGATAACCTGACAGAATTTTTTATTGAATGTGTCATCTGCCATTCTGAGAAGCAACTTAAATTGCTATGAAGGGAAAAGAGCTTCAGAGGTTTCTTTCTAATGCAAGTTTCCCCAGAATTTGACGATATTACTCTCTGGATGGAAACAGTTCATTATTTGTGTGAAAATATAATCCTGTGCATACATTAAATTCGCAACTCTGAATGGAAATATAGTTATTGGCAATTATCTTCCATTCCTTACAGTCAGTATCAAAAGTTGCCTTCACAAAAAGAAGTCAATAATGGCATGTGTCATCATGTGAATTTTGAAACACTATCTTTGACCTTTTATATGGTATGCATGACTCTATATAGTGTGGCGGGCCGCCCAATGCATAATCAGCGTCATCCTGGGAAAGGAGCACACACACCACCTGGATGCAATTGCGCCGATCGCCAGCACCTGGGACTCGTCCCTTTAAAAGAGCCACAGTGAAGACAGACGCTGAGAAGCCTCTCCGCTAAACACAACACTAATGTGTTCTCTCTCTCAGAAACCACAGACTGATCAAGGTGGCAATCGGCGTATCACACGAGCACGAACGGGAAAAGGATCAAAGCACCGACAAATTACCTGGGTACCTCTTCACTTGGACCAAGGGTCGTTCACTGAAGACACCAGCACACCTCACAAACCTACAGCACGTTTGATTTCACCAGCACTGTAAATAAAAATCCCTTCGGGGTGTGTTCACGTTCAACTTGTGTCTGCATTTTTCACTCCACTCTGCTACGCTGGTGGAGAATGCACTCCTAAAGGAGTGAAATTAAGGATTCCATCAACCGCTGACACTTGTTGTTTGTTTTGCAGCTTGTCACCTCGCTCGCTCTCCCTGGTACCGCTTCAAAATGGAGGAAATAGTGCAACAGCTGACAGATGTGATGTCACGGCAGCAGCAGCTCGCAGAGAAGATCGCAGCCAGACTGGAAAGGACTGAGCAGGTGGTCGAAAGCCTACGGAGCCCTTGAGTGACGCTTCCAGAAGCCAGAAGCACTGCCCACCACCATCTCACGAAGCTCAGCAACCTGGATGACATCGAGGCATACCTACACACATTTGAGGTGATAGCAACCAGAGAGCTGTGGGATAAAGCCGAATGGACACGACTCCTAGCACCGTTCCTGACTGGAGAAGCACAGCATGCGTATTACTCACTAAAAGCCCCACAAAATGAAAATTATAAGACATTAAAGAGAGAAATATTAGCGAGAGTTGGGCTTTCTCCCATCAGCGCAGCCCAGCAGTTCTGGAAATGGTCGTATGATGAACAACTCTCCGCCGCGTGCAAGCCACGCAGCTGTCCAGACTGGCACATCTCTGGTTGCTATCGGGGAATTCCACCGCCTCCCTGGTCGCTGAGCGAGTGGTAATCGACCGCCTGCTAAGAGCACTACCAAGAAAACTACGACGCCCTGTGAGCATGAGAAATCCTACCAGTCTGGCTGATTTAGTGGACGCCATCGAGCTAGCGGAAGCCTCGTTTGCACGAGATGCGAGAGAGCGAGCGGCTGCAAACCCCCGGAGGGTACCCATGGATCGACGCTCGCCGGAGGGCATCTCGCGTACAATGAGGAGGCCGACGGCCCCCTCCCACATCGACCAGGGGCTCGTGCATGGATGGCTGGCTGCATCGTACACCACGTAGTACCACTGGGAGCACCACAGCGCATTTTGAAGGTGGGAGGAAAGGAGCTTTTGGCGGTCACCCTGGTACAACCACACATTGTCCCTCCCCGAACAGATTCAAAGGCAACAATGCCAATCACCTGTGTACACGGAGAGACGCGCCATATCCCCACTCGCCGAGTAACAGTGGCAGCTGGTCCAAGCGCTTAGCCGATAGAAGTGGGAATCGTCCGAGACCTACCGGTACCGATTCTGTTGGGGAGGAACTTTCCGGGATTCCAACAGCTCCTCACCGCCATGATACAGCCAGCAGAACCGCGACGGAGGAGACGTCCAACCGTCATGCTGGCCACAGACAGCGAGCGAGAGGGTGAGTTCACACTCTCTGACCCTAACCCTTTATTAATCTATTTCAGAGAATAACCGAGGAGAGGAGAGTTTGGAAAAGAGCAACAGGAAGATGAACGACTTAAACACTGCTGGATGCAAGTCTGTGAAATAGATGGAGAAGTGCGTCTTCCAGGGCCTCACCCTCTCCCATACTTTGTGGTCAGAAAAGGTCTGGTCTATTGTATCGGACAGCGGCGGGGGGAGGAAAAACTCCTGCTGGTAGTCCCAAGGACCAAGACAGAGACGATAATGGAGCTGGCGCACTCCCATCCGATGGCTGGGCACTTGGGAGTGGAAAATACCATCCAACGCATCCGCGACTGCTTCCACTGGCCTGGCCTGGAGGCGGAGGTGAAAAGTTTCTGCCGGGAGTGCGCCACCTGCCAACGGACGTCACCATGTAAACATCCCCCCCAGCCCGCTAGTACCCCTCCCCATCATCAAGGTGCCCTTTGAGCGCATTGGGATGGACTTGGTGGGCCCTCTGCCGAAATCCGCCCGAGGTCATCAACACATCCTGGTGATCGTAGACTATGCCACCAGGTACCCTGAGGCAATTCCCCTCCGGTTAGCCAACGCCAAATCCATCGCAAAAGAGCTATTCCAGTTCATCACGAGAGTGGGAATCCCCTCGGAGATATTGACTGACCAGGGCACCCCTTTCATGTCTCGGCTGATGACCAACCTCTGCCGGCTACTCCAGGTAAAACAGCTTCGCACATCTGTTTACCATCCCCAGACAGATGGTCCGGTGGAGCGGTTTAACCAGACCCTTAAACAGATGTTGCGCCGAGTAGTCGCAGAGGATGGGCGTGACTGGGACCTCATGCTCCCGTACGTGCTCTTTGGAATCAGGGCGGTACCGCAAGGATCTACAGGCTTTACCCTGTTTGAGCTACTGTTTGGGCGTCAGCCCTGTGGACTGCTGGATGTGGCTAGAGAGACATGGGAGCAGGAACCGGCTCCGCATCGCAGCGTCATAGAGCACATACGGGACATGCGAGAGCGCATAGACCATATAATGCCTCTGGTCCGAGAACATCTAGGGGCCACCAACGCGCCCAGAACAGGCTATATGACGTCGTCGGGAAGAGAAGGTGTACCACATTAATCTCCTGAAAAAGTGGGTAACACCTCGAAGATATGGTAGCCTTTACTCAAAGCTCCCCGCCCGATAGTGGGGATGGGAGAGCAGCTGTCGACGGGTCAGAAGATTGAGCTGGAATCCCTGGTCAGTCAATTCCAGGATGTGTTCAGCGATCGTCCCGGGCAGACAGCACTGTTGCAAACACCATCCGGACTCCTCCTGGACAAATAGTCTGGCAGCGGCCCTACCGGGTACCAGAGGCCTGCCGACAGGCTATCGAGGAGAATATATCCCGGATGGAAAAGTTAGGAATCATCGAGCCATCTCGGAGTCCTTGGTCCAGCTCGATAGTGATGGTACCGAAACAAGATGGCACTCTCCGCTTCTGCTTTGACGGATACCCAATGCCCAGAGTGGATGAGCTCTTAGACCGTCTCGGTGGGGCCAGGTATATCTCCACACTAGACCTGACAAAAGGCTATTGGCAGGTGCCCCTAGCCAATGAAGACAAAGAAAAAAACTGCTTTCAGTACACCATCTGGCCACTGGCATTACCGGGTCCTTCCATTCGGGCTGCATGGGGCACCTGCTACATTCCAATGACTTATGGACATTCTACTCCGGCCCCACCAGGAATATGCCGCCGCTTACCTCGACGTGGTCATCCACTCTGAGCGTTGGGAGGACCACCTGTCTCGGTTGCGGAGAGTGCTGATGGAGCTCCGTCGGGCTGGGCTAACTGCCAACCCCAAAAAGTGTCATCTGGGTCTAGCCGAAGCACGTTACCTGGGTTTCCAAGTAGGACTTGGGTTGATTAAGCCACAGCCCAACAAAGTGGAGGCAGTACAACGAGCAAAATGGCCAAATAATAAAACCCAGGTACATGCATTTTTGGGGTTGGCAGGATCCTACCAGTGTTTTTTTTTTTTTTTTTCATTCCTAACTTTTCCACGATAGCCTGTCCCCTGTCCGACCTGACCAAGAAGGGGCAGCTGGAGAAGATTCAGTGGTCTGCAGCAGCTGAAGAAGCCTTCCAGACACTGAAGGAGGCCCTAACATCAACATGCTCCAGCGCCCAATGGATAATCAGAGTTATCCTGGGAAAGGAGCACACACACCACCTGGATGCAATTGCGCCGATCACCAGCACCTGGGACTCGTCCCTTCACGCCCTTTAAAAGAGCCACAGTGAAGACAGACGCTGAGAAGCCTCTCCGCTAAACACAACACTAATGTGCTCTCTCTCCCTCTCAGAAACCACGGACAGATCAAGGTGGCGTTCGGCGTATCGCACGAACGGGAAAAGGATCAAATCACCTGGGCACCTGTTCACTTGGACCAAGGGTCGTTCACTGAAGACACCAGCACACCTCACAAACCTACAGCACGTTTGATTTCACCAGCACTGTAAATAAAAATCCCTTTGTGGGTGTTCACATTCAACTTGTGTCTGCATTTTCACTTCACCCTGCTACAATAGCTGGGAATATACACTGAATGGGTTTTTAACAGAAACTAATTTTTAAAGTATGGAACAATCCTAAACTTTAGACCACTGTTGTTTCATCATCCATTTTACCCTGTGACGCATCAGCTTATTACCACTGATGGATAGGATTGGTTTGACAATAAAGCTTCTACCATGTCTCATGCTATTAATTTCATCTGTTCTCACTGTCTAGCAGCCCACTATTTGGGTGAGTAATGGCAGTTTGAGACAAAGTGGGATTGAATGAGCCAGGCTGCATATCAGTTGGATGCAGAGTGGAGCCTGCGGACACATCATAATTGACTGCGCTGGGATCTGAGAGTCCCATAGGGAATAGACAGCAGAAAACCCAGAGGACAACACACTTCAGCATAACTTATGACTTACAACTACTGCCTGCTCCCAGTTTGTACCATGATGAACATATTTTCAGAACAGCCATTCTTATAGGAGCTGGGAAGAACAGAAAGATTGGAACTGAACTGCATTTGAAGAATTTTACAGTTATTAAGTAAAAAAAATGCTGTGTAAAATACCACATACATTCTTAACAGTTCCCTACTGTAATATGCACTGCATTGTTGGTCATTTTAAAAATTGTACAGTAACTTACTCCATATTAGGAATTTGCAGTATTCTACTGTAATCTAAGTAATCAAGTACTGCTACTGTAGTTGGAGACAAAAAAAATTAGTCACTTGTTTGGAATTTATTAAATTCAATAGTAAATACTACAGTATAAATAAAGGTTTTGTACTGCTAGTGTAAAATGTTACAGTACAACTACTGTAAAAATTGTCATACTGTAAAATTAAATTGCGGTAGGGCCCTACTGTAAAACTGTAAAACACATTTACAGGTAAGTTACTGTAAAGGGGCAATTGCAGTAACTTGCTAGCAACAGTGCTGCCAGTAAGGTACTGCAAAAATACAATAAAATGTCTAACAGTGCAGTACTTCACTTTCATGATGTTCCAAATCTGTATAAGTAATATTTTAATAGTTGTATTAGGTTTAAAAAAGTATGAGCGCTGAGTATCTGAGTATGATCATTTGGGGGTCAGACTGACCCTAAATGGGTTTAAAGGTCACACTATAACAAACAAACAAAATAAGCAAACATTTAACATTATTACTGTATTAAAGTTATGTTAACATATATTTAAAAAAATAATTGTACAAACATTCCACAACACATCAGGCACTTTATGCAGGCATTTTATGATTTGACACACACACACGCACACACACACACGCACGCACACGCAGGGCTTTATGCACCAAACTGACAAATACTATAAAAAAAAAATCACACTGTGCTGTCGCATTTTTTTTCATGCTAAAAAAAGGAAAAGAAAGAAAAAAAGTTACTAAACACAGCTTTATTGTTGAGAGAGAAGATATGCAACTTCCCCCCCCTCTCTATATATCCCAATGATTAACAAACAATTCTTACATTTTCTTTAATTCATTTATTTAAATAAAAGGACAAAAGTGGACAGAATATTGGATCTGTAGCATTCTGTACATCTTGTCCAACTGTACTGAACTGCAAACATCAACAATTTTGATTTGTCAATGCTAGCAAATGACCATGCACAAGTGGGATAATCCATGGCTAGCCATGGATTATCCGTTAATAAGTCTAGTTGCTACAACCTAGTATAGAAAAATTGTAAACAAACACGTGTCAGCTTACATGTAAGTTTGAGCCAGTTTATATATAATCATGTGAAAGGAATTGCCAGTCAAAATAATAATGTAATATTATGTAAATGTAAATATAATAATGTTGTGAATATTGTTCAGTTTTTTGCACAGATTGTTCATTTTACTTTATAAGACCTCAATGTATCTTTGGGAGCCACGGGTATTAAAGCAATAGTTCACCCAAAAATTTAAATTTACTCACTATTTATTCACCCTCAAGTGGTTTCAAACCTTCATTACTTTCTTTCTTCTCATTCATTCATTCATTCATTTTCTTTTCGGCTTAGTCCCTTTATTAATCTGGGGTCGCCACAGCGGGATGAACCGCCAACTTATCCAGCATATGTTTTACGCAGCGGATGCCCTTCCAGCTGCAAGCCATCACTGGGAAACATTTATACACACTCATTCACACACATACACTATGGACTATTTTAGCTTACCCAATTCACCTATACCGCATGTCTTTGGACTTGTGGGGGAAACCGGAGCACCCGGAGGAAACCCACGCGACCACGGGGAGAACATGCAAACTCCACACAGAAATGCCAACTGACCCAGCCGAGGCTCGAACCAGCGACCTTCTTGCTGTGAGGCGAACGTGCTACCCACTGCGCCACCGCATCGCCTTCTTTCTTCTCTTGAACACAAAATAAGTTATTTTGAAAAACATAAGAAACCTATAACCATTGATTTCCAAAGTAGGAAAAACAAATACAGTTTACGTCAATGGTTACAGGTTTTCAGCATTTTCCTAATATCTACTTTTGTGTTCAGCAGAAGAAAGCAACTCAATTGTGACAAGTGAATGTAAATGATGAGAGAATTTTCAGTTTGAGTGATCTCTACATTTAATTGGCCAGCACATTTATTTTTACATTCAACCAATATTTATTTTTGAGTGAACTTAGAAATATGATTAATAACTCAAAAGACAAGGCTGCACGGTGACGCAGTGGGTAGCACGTTCGCCTCACAGCAAGAAGGTCGCTGGTTCGAGCCTCGGCTGGGTCAGTTGGCGTTTCTGTGTGGAGTTTGCATGTTCTCCCCGTGTTGGCGTGGGTTTTCCCCACAAGTGCAAGGACATGCGGTATAGGTGAATTGGGTAACCTAAATTGTCCGTATTGTATGTGTGTGAATGAGTGTATGGGTGTTTCCCAGTGATGGGTTGCAGCTGAAAGGGCATCCGCTGCGTAAAACATGCTGGATAAGTTGGTGGTTCATTCCGCTGTGGCGACCCCAGATTAATAAAGGGACTAAGCCGAAAAGAAAATGAATGAATGAATGAACTCAAAAGATAGAAAGGCTTTATTATTAAAATCAGGTCATGATTTAATGTGTTCAAAATCTGTTCAAGAAACTTTTAAATCCTCCTTTACCAGAATTGGTCTTACATTGAAAATACCAGCACTCTATGAGCAGATAACTGCATTTCAGCACTTTTGGGAACTTTTGCCTTCAGCTCACACCAACCAAAATCTCACACTGCAGTCAATTGCTGACAAAGGCACTTTCAGATGGACAAGTGATAGACATCCACATCATTCTGGCCAGAGTCAGACAATGATGACAGTTACAGAGACACGATGGCCGCAGGACAGTGAGAGACAGTGTGAAGGGAAACTGAATAAGAAAAGCATCTGATTTAACAATGTTTCCACCCTCCCCCTCTGCTGTCGGATGTCTGCATTGTGCTTCACCCTCCGTGACAGACCAAGCGTGCCAGAAAGCCTCTATATACCTCCAGTGTTCAAGGGCTGGCTGGATGGTGATGGGGGAAAAGTAGGGCACGACTAGCAAGGCTCGTCCTCTTCTTAAGGCCAAGTCCACTGATTCACTGCAAGGCAACTATCAATTATTTCTGTCAGAGCAAATTCATTTTGCTTGCTTCGTCTCTATGCTTGCATTGCATTTCTATTTTTAATCCATTCGTCATAGATTTCAAGTTCAATTAAATGAACTCTCCAGACTTTTATGTGTGGTTTACTGCTCAGTGTTGCCAGATGTAATGTGAATATGAGCAATTCGTCCACTTTAACTTTGATTTACTCCCTGTAGTTAGCATTTAGGGCTATTTAAGATTTTAAAAAGTATTAGTTATTTTCCGTGATATACTTTTTTTTGACCTGGTATTTCAAGTTTTTAAAAATGGCAGACTTTTTAAAGAGAGTAGGAAGTCTGTTTTCTCAGTTTTTTTATTGTGTGCCTGTTCATCACAGACATACAGTATATGGTTTCGAATGGCTTTAAATATAGATAGACAGATTTTTTTCTCTCAGGTAAAACATGCAAGAATGTTCCATGTGGCAAATTCTAAAATAACTGAATTAACTTGTACTTAAACATTTCTTTAAAGTCAATATGGCATATGTGTGTTATATTAATGATTCAAAGTGACTATTACATTTTATAAAAGTTTAAACAAATTAAGATTTACGGTAATGGGAAAAAGCTTTACTACACTATAAAAAAGCTCTGTTATGTTTACCCAATGCTGGGTCAAATATGGGCACACCCAAGAGTTGGGTTAAAAAAGTAAAAAAAAAAATAATAATAATAAAAAAAATAATAATAATAACTAAACCAACATTAGGTTTGTCCATAACTAAGCCAACGTTGGGTTAACACCATCCAACCATCCTTCCATCTGCCACTGCTTATCCAGAGCCAGGTCATGGTGGCAGCAGTCTCAGCAAGGAGCCACAGATTTCCCTCACTACAGACACATCCTCCAGCTCCTACAGGGGGATCCCAGGGTGTTCCCAGGCAAACCAGGAGATACAGCCCCTCGAATGTGTCCTGAGTCTTCCCTGGGGCGCCCTCCTGGTGGGACAAGCCCAGAACACCTCCCCAGAAAGGCATCTAGTAGGCATCCAAAGCCCAGTCTGTGTGGAGGTGAGCCCAACTACAGTATGTCTACGTTAAACCTCTCACACAAACTCAGGCTCATGTCCCAAGAGTCAGTTTCCATGTCCAAAGATCAAGTCACTGTAACCCTGGCAATTGACCACTGCCCAATGCATAACGTACTGACCCCTTATGGCTCCTCCTGCAGGTGGTGGGTCCACATGAGGATAATCTCACATAGTTCACTCAGGCTGTGCCCAGCCAGGTTCCATGGAGTGAGACCCGGCCACCAGATGCTCACATGTGAGCCCCAAGCCCAGATCCGGTTGTGCCATACCATGCAACAATACAGTCCTTGATTTTAATTTATTCATAAGAGGTTTTGGAACCGCACATAGTCTGGCCTGTCACCTAGAACTTTTTTTGCCCTGGGAGACCCTACCAGAGTAATTTAGCCCCCAACAACTTAGTTCCTAGGATCATTCAGGCATTCAAACTCCTTCACAGCATTTCGTAACTTTTTAATTTAGTGGCTAATTTGTATGAAATTGTACGACCTCATTAGTCCAATTTAGTACAATTTGCTCATCCCCAATGACGGTTGGATTTAGGGGTGGGGTTGGGTGCCACGCCTCCTTTTAAAAATCGTACATTTTCATACGACTGAATTCGTACGATTAGCCACTAAACTGACAAAACGTAAAATAGTTATGCTTCCTCGCGAGATCAGGCTGCTCCACCATGATACCTAGATTTTTTTTAGAGTGCAGGTATGCGTTTGAGTAAAATGGTAAAAGATATTTATACTATAAAAGTCTGATAACATTCATTCATTTATTCTATTTATGAAATTGACAGTTGCTCAAAATAACAAATCTTTTCATTTGTTGTGTTTGAAATTAGGGTTATTCAATCAAATATTGCCCTCCTCTGAATACTTCTGAATACAAACATGTCTCAAAATAGGCATATTTTTTCTTATTTTCACCATTTTGCAATGCAAAAATGCTCTAAATGGCAGCATCTTGATTTTTTCAAACACAAGGCTATGTGTACTATAGTATATAAGGATTTTAAAAATACTAATAATGTGAAGTATAATGATTTCTAAATGATTATGTGATATCGAAGACTAGAAAAAAAGCTGCTGAAAATTCAACTATACCGCAACAAGACTAAATTCAATTTTAGAATATGTTCAAATAGAAAACTTCTAATATAATTATTTTTCAGAAAACAATTGTTTTTCTGTGATTTTGATCAAATAAATAAAAAAGGAGACTTTTCAAAAACATTTTTAACATTTGATATTTTTGAAAATATTACACCTCATTATTGTAAATACATGCAGAACACCTCAATATTTCACTACTTACACCTACAGTAGATTAAGGAGAGAAATATGTTAAGGATGTTAGCTTGCTATTTAATGCTTGGATACTGGCACTTCCTTGGCAACAGCATCGCAGACGGCTACATCTGGCAGAGGTGCACAGCTGTCAATGGAGGAGCACAGTCTCACTTTTCATTACTGCCAGAAGTCAATTCAGCTCTGCACTCCTGAGCTCATCTGTCTGCGCCTTCACTCAATCAAGCTTAAACAAAATACATGCTGCCACATGGTCACAATACATGTGGACACACATGTTTTTTTAATTGAGGGTTTTGCTTGGTTTGGCTACACTTTTTACTAATATGTAAACAAAATGAAGCATACAAACTCATTAGGCATTACTCAATTTTCAGCGCACTCTGGAGGGAAAATGATGTACAGTATGATTTACTTTGAAGCAATGATTAAATTTACAATGTGTTTTTACAGCAAGAAACAGACTCAATTATACATGACATTTAGAAGTACAATGACTGAAATTGTATTATGATGGTGTTATTTTTTACATTATATAATAAGGAGGGGTATCAAAGTGTGCAATGGTTTGCAGTGTCTGCTATTTATTTCTCAGAATTTGGATTCTACTGTAATTGTGTGTCATCTCGCAAATTTTTAGATATAAACTTACATTTTCAAACTGTAACTGGCCAGGCTCAGCCTGAATGTCACCTCATTGGGGGGAAGGAGCCTGAGCTTGTTCAGGAGGTTGAACAGTACTGACTAGAGATAGACGGGCTCAACTCCACGCACAGCTTGGGCTCTGGAACTCATCTTCTTGAGAAGGGCTGGACTTTCTTCTACTCTGGAGTTGCCCATGGTAAGAGGCGACAGGCTGTTGTGGGCTTGCTTATAGCTCCCCAACTTAGCCACCATGTGTTGGAGTTTTCCCCGGTGAACGAGAGGGTCACCTCCCTGTGCTTATAGGCCAAACACCAGTGCAGAGTACCCGGCCTTCTTGTAGTCCTCGGGTGGGGTGCTGGAAAGTGCTTTGAATGGGGACTCTATTGTTCTACTGAGGGGGACTTCAACGCCCACATGGTTAATAACAGTGATACCTGGAGAGGTGTGATTGGGAGGAACGGCCTCTCTAATCTGAATCCGAGTGGTGTTCTGTTGTTGAACACCTGTGCTAGTCACAGTTTGTCCATAACAAACACCATGTTTGAGCATAAAGGGGTCCATCACTGCACATGGCACCAGGACACCCTAGGCCTGGAGTTCGATGATCGACTTTGTGGTTGTATCATCTGATCTCTGACAGTATGTCTTGGACACTCGGGTAAAGAGAGGGGCAGAGGTGTCAGCTGATCACAAGTTCCACACCAACAGTGAAAGGTCTGCAGTGTCAAAACAGTGGGGGTGGATGGGATACACCCTGTGTCTGAATATTGTGAGGCTGTCTTGGCTGACATGCCTCTACAATACCGCATGAAGTTTGCAGACAGTACCTCTGGACTAGGTAACTGGGGAGGTGGTTCCCATTTTTCAGAAGTGGGACCAGAGGATGTGTTCCAACTATAGGCAGATCACACTCCTCAGCCTTTCTGGAAAAGTCTATGCCAGGGTACTGAAAAGGAGGATCCAGCCAATACTCAGATCCAGGAGGAACAATGCAGATTTCGTCCAGGCCATGGAACACTGGACCATCTATATATCCTCACTCGGGTACTAGAGAGTTCATGGGAGTATGCCCAACTAGTCCACATGTGTCTCATGGACTTGAAGAAGGCATTAGACCGTGTCCCTTGTGGCATTCTGTGGGGGTGTTCTGGGAGTATGGGGTCAGAAGCACTCTGTTAGGGGCTGTCTGGTCCCTGTATGAACAGAGCAGGAGTTTGGTTCCCATTGCTGGCAATAAGTCAGACTTGTTCCTAGTGCATGTTGAACTCCGGCAGGGTTGCCCTTTGTCACTGGTTCTGTTCATAATTTTTATGAACAGAATTTCTATGCTAGGGCCAGAGGGGTCTAGCTCGGGGACCACAGGATTTCAGAGGACCACAGAGTTCTTAAAATGCATGCAAATACAGAAACATGCTGCAAATAGCACAGACCTCAAAAACTGATGAACCTGACTGTTTCCTATTTATAATCGACAGTATTGTCAGAAATGAGAGGTGAGATTTTATTTTTTTATTTGAACATCCTAAAGCCTATTGCACAAAACCAGTTTGGGTTTTTGCCCAGGTAAGTTAGCTTTTAGTTTTCGGGTTAAAGATGGTGAGTTGGTTTTGATCGAGTATCTTCACCTTAGTAACTTACGCCACATGGCTAACCTGCTCTGCAACAGGGTTTTGAGATCGCTAACCCAAACTGAACCAATCAGCTCTTAGTAAAGTCATGTCTGTTGCAACAAAGCCATATCCCTGTGCATCTTTTTTTGCTCTGAATTAAAGCCTTTTAACTAAAGCATTTTGAGTCAAACATGTCTTTTGTTGCTAATAATTTACTTATATTTTATGAGTTATGATTATTTATACTGATATTATATTAGAATTTTGTATATTAATTTATTCATTCATTTTCCTTCGGCTTAGTCCCTTTATTCATCAGAGGTCGCCACAGTGGAATGAACCGCCAACTTATCCAGCATATGTTTTACACAGCGGATGCCTGTGGAGAGGTGAGCATGATCGAACACCTAATGAGGGGGAAGAGCATGCTCAGAGCCCGGCGGCTAGTCAGCGGGCCAATCAGAAATAATAAATAACACCTGTTTATTTTAGTGATTGGACCGGAGAGACACCCTTCTTAAGGAGAAGAGAAGGAGCAGCCGGGAGAGGAGAGAGCACACACACCGCTACACGTGTTGTGTCTGGTCAATTATAAAAATTAAATTAATTACTTACCTGAATCGCCGACCCTGTCTTCTTCTTCCCACAACAACGAACTTTACTACAATGCCCTTCCAGCTGCAACCCAGTACTGGGAAACATCTATACACACTCATTCACACACATACACTACGGACAATTTTAGCTTACCCAATTCACCTATAGCGCATGTCCTTGGACTGTGGGGGAAAGCGGAGCACCTGGAGGAAACCGACATGAACATGGGGAGAACATGCAAACTCCTCACAGAAATGCCAACTGACCCAGCCGAGGCTCGAACCAGTGACCTTCTTGCTGTGAGGTGATCGTGCTACCCACTGCGCCACCGTGACGCCCTAATAAATGCTTTAAATGTAAAATTTACATTTAAATAGTCACATATAAATGTGCTTTAATATATAATGCTTTTTGAGCTGTGTGCAAACAACAATTAAATAAGTTGATTTGCATTGATATAATAATCTTTGATTTATGTTGCCTTCTCAAACTTTCGGCAAATATCCTTTCTATATACTATGATGATTAAAGTTGAATTTGTGAAGGGCCTATATTACAGTATATGATGACCTTATTGTCATCCCTCTTCAGAGTAAAACTGTAATGATCAAGTTATTTGTTTTCTCAGGATCTTCAGGCCCATTCAAGAGATCACTGAGACCTCTCATGTGGAACTGGACATTTGATGCTACTTGAACAGCTGTCACTATGTGAATTTTACAGTGTGAAAGACTTAATTCTTTTAAATGATTCAGTTATAAGAAGAGCTGTCTTTTACTAGTCTATGTTTATTTTATCATTCTGATAAGATGCCTGCTAGACAGCAAGACATCCTTGAATTCTGCCGGGTTCTTTGGGTCAGCTCAAATTGAAGCTTTCAGATGAAGAAAAAATATCTTATATCATATTATATATATATAACATATTATTTTGGTGATCAAAAGTGCTTCAATGTTTGGATGTCAAATGGACGTCAGGGTTTTGACATCAAAATGATTTGCATTTTTAGCGGGTTTTGCTCACTGGGTTGCCTGTAGGAAGATTTTTGTATACAGTCATGTGGATGTTAGTATAATCAAAATGAACATACAAGACAATGGCAGTTACACAAAAGACAATGGCAACAGAAAAAAAATCTATAAAAGTGCATAAATGCATGTTTGTGCTTTAGAGATAATGTTTGCCTGAAGTGAGCAAGGCGAGCACTTGGACATGTTTGTTCTTTCCTGTTGGACTGAGATTCAGCTCAACCTCTCTTTGGCAGGCTGAAACTGATACGAGTCATTATAATAATAACAACAGCCTCTGAGGGGAATGCCCAACAACATTTGTCATGCGCCCAGCCAAAATAAAATTGCAAAATTTCTGTAATATGATTCATTATAGCAGCTCCTGTGTGGGGGGGATGAATGTGTGAGTGTGTTAGTGAGAGACAGAGACAGACATTTCAGGTCTCTACAGACTCCTGCTTATCTTCATAGACGACTCAGGCTTACGGTAAACTGCAAAGACAGCGATCAATAGTTTGGAGCCCATTTCTAACAAAAACATTTTTTCAAGACAACAGATATATTGATTTGAAATGAGTAGGTGCCATTTAAATTTTATGAATGCAAGCTACTTTTTGTTCTTATCCTCATCAACAGAAAAAAAAAAAACATTATACATATAAAAATATACACAAATTGTTTGTAGAATTTTAATTGTTTAAAAAAAAAAAAGAAAAAATAATAAAACAAATATAAATTGCCCAATTATTACACACATTTACATTTCCAGTACAAAATTATAAATTTTCTAGCAATCATTCTTTATAGAGAACGAAACAAACATAGTAATGTTAGCCATGTGTTGCTCATGCTTGAAATATGATTGTAACATGCTATTTTATGTTAGCATGTTGTTAAAACTTACTAGTAATGTCTTAATTTATGTAGGCAATATGCTAACAACATGCAAAAAGTGCACTGTGTGCATGAAATCCCAGCCAAGTGTTAAACATGATAGAAACATGTTAGCGACATGCTAAAACTACAAACACACTAACAACATAATGAAACCGTTAACAATATTTTATCAATGCTTTAAAAAAATAAAACATGTAGTTTTTAACAAGACTTTTCTCAACATTTCTTCTAATAAAGTATATGTACTGTAAATGAGGTTTTAGTTTTAACACTGATTCGGGTGTATCTGAATCACTGCAGACAGTCGGTCAGAACTGTTTACTGTCATCTATTACAAGAAAGTCATTCAGACTCCATGTCTCATTCGAATATTTACTGAAGACAAGTTGTGGTTTTCTGAAACAATACAAAAATAATCTCACATATGTAATTATACAAATATCAAATAGAACATCAAATAACAATACTTATAATTATAAAATATTAATACAAATTGCAGTAATAGCACACCAGGTGCTCAAACTCGGACATTAGGCGCTATGACGCACTTCACCCGCGATATGAAATAACAAGGTATTTACATCAATCAAACCAAATACACTTTCTGTGCACGCACAACTATATACATCAGCAGTAGTATTGTTCTGCATGTAAACGTGATAAAACTTGTTGGCAACAATGACTTGTTAAACAGCATTCCCATTCCCTGATTTAAAACATTTCAACTAGCCTACTTCAAACTTTCTGGTCAGGTTTTTTTTTTTTAATCTATAGTAGTTTCACACACACATACTGTACATACATATATACAGTATACTCAGATTTGTGTTTTATGTAACTTTTACTTTTTTTTTTGTTGCACCTCATGCTTATTAAAGTATCTTAGCAACACCGTTTGTATATTAAGTCTTTCATGCAGAGCCCAGTTTGATTTTAAACAGGCACTTTTGAAATTACATTACAGATTAATGATGCTGTCTTACAAGCCAGATCCCTGTGTAGACAGTATAGGCAAATTTGGAACAGAGTTCATATGAACATTACAGACCACAGATGGACAGGAACTCATTTAAACATCTATGAAGAGGGCATCTGTAAATGAGCTAATACCTAACACCAATAATCTGGCACACTCTTTGAGACTTTCCTCTTACAAAGCTGTTTACACTGAAGAAAACAGTGTTAATTACTTCTAGGACTAAAAGATGCTACTGGCACAAGGCTCTGCTTAATAACTAAGGCACATTTCCAGCTCTCTGGTGATTATGTGATGAAAATATTCAAGGCTTAAAACAAGATCAAACCAAGGTACATTTCTGGTCTTTCTTAGCTCTTAGATGAGCATCAAGGGACAAGAGGATTTAATGAGAACCCACAAATAAGAATAGACTGACATGGACTTGTTTTATTTTTATTTGTGTTTTTGTTATCAAAAAGTAAAACAAATGACTAAATCACCTATTATTACATGAAATACTGCATGTCATTTGGGTTATTGAAAAGAAAAACACAATTCTGCAGATGAAGGCAAAAAAATACTCATAAGGAATGCCTTTATACACTTACACATCTGTACATGTCACTGGTAGTGTAATAGTAATAGTATTGTGTAGTAGTAGTTCCTATTGTGGTGGATTACAGTTAACAGTTAAAGCTCACACTCATAACAAGAGAAACCAGGTGGGAACTTGCAAACATTCCACACACATTTATAATGAAATAAACACTAAACAAAACTGAAGTGGCAGCCCTTATCAGACAACTGCAATACAAACATAATCAAAACTTTAACATAAATATCCCAGTCCTGTCCTCTTTCGTCTTCCACTGTCATCACTCCTTTTTTTTTTTTTATCCTTCCTGGGCCTCAAGAACTAGCACTTGTCACCTGCCATGCTCCATTCCCACAGCCCAGCCCCAATTGTAACAAGGACCAAATTTAGTTTCTCCAAAATAACTACTAAACAACTAAAATGGAACTTTCAAAAACCAAAGTAATTCCCAGTTCTTGCTCTGTAGGCATGCCAAAAAGTGGGTATTTCCAATCCTAGAAACAGTGAAAAATGACTATGGCACAAAAGCCCCTTATCTTGCACAAATACATACCCACTGCCACTGTACTTCAACTGTCTTTATTTAATTATTACCAGCCATTCAAAATAATAATTTAATGCATTGCACATGCAGCATGTACAGTATATTACTGAGTTTACACAAGTGGTGCTAAGAGAGAAAGAGTACAATCTATTTTATTATCTGCATTAAATAATATTTACAAAATTGACTCTATATAGAGCATATTAAATATGGGTACAGTTTAAATATGTGGCCAAATATATTTTTCTTTTTTTCATTGTTATTAGAGGGATCTCATCTTAATCTTGAACACCTATATAGTAGTACTGTATCCACCTTTCTCAGAAAAGCCTTTAGTGTTTTAATAAAGAAATAAAATAAAAAGAAAGACACAGCTTCGTGATTCTCTCCCAAAATAGCCAAGAATGTGGAGACAACAACATGCAAGGGCAGTGCAGCTTCTGTTTAGCAATTGACTACAACCTGTATTATTGCAGTAAATAAAAAAGGGAAAAAACTTTATAATATTAACCCTTTGATGCAAATAATCACACCAGTGTGATCAGTCTAAGTATAAACATAGCAAAACTAGTGCCATACAAACCTACAAAATTAGTTCCAACCATGGATGCATGCTGGTAACACTTTAAAATAGTGGTTCCTAAGTTAATGTTAGTGTATGTTACTGTTTACAGTGGAAGGGAGGAGCTGTTGACCTCGACTGGGGATGTTTTCGGACAGTGGAAGGAATACTTTGAGGATCTCCTTAATTGCACTGACATGCAGAGACAGGGTTGCATGGGTTTACTCACTCATCACCCAGGCTGAAGTCACTGAGGTAGTTTGCAAGCTCCAGGTTGGAGGAGAATATTTGCTCCAGGTGGAGGAGTCCAAGTACCTTGGGGTTTTGTTCACAAGTGAGGAAAGTATGGATAGGTGCAGCAGCAGCAGTAATGAACACATTTTGTTAATTTACAAAAAAATGGAAAAGGGGTAAACTCAACCAGTTTGAGATGGATAGTGGCAAAATAAAAATATTTAAAATTGTAATTATATGTTTTTTGGAGGGCGGCGTGGTGGCGCAGTGGGTAGCGCTGTTGCCTTACAGCAAGAAGGCCACTGGTTTGAGCCTCGGCTGGGTCAGTTGGCATTTCTGTGTGGAGTTTACATGTTCTCCCCGTGTTCGCGTGGGATTCCTCCGGGTGCTCCGGTTTCCCCCACAAGTCCAAAGCGCTATAGGTGAATTGGTAAGCTAAATTGTCCGTAGTGTGTATGGGTGTTTCCCAGTGATGGGTTGCAGCTGGAAGGGCATCGGCTGCGTAAAACATATGCGTAAAAAGCAATGCAAATTTAATTCACAACAGATTATAATCAGTTATAATCAGTAATCAGTTCTAGATTTTCAACTCCACTTATAACAGCTATTACTTAAAATGGAAAGACATGCTGCTTAACTCTCTCTTCTTAAAAAATAATTTCCTCATATTTAAATCCATTTAAAGGGGTCCAGCTGAGAAATAGCCTATTTTTTGTACTATCCTATTAAAAAAGGTGACACTTTTGAGTACTGTGGGAGGACTAAACGATGAGACAGAAATGGCGAGAACAGGCAAAATGAAGAGTAAACAGATCAGAGACAGAAACATGTGTCTTCATACAAGAAAGATATGAATGTATCTGGACACATTTGATATTTGTTCAGGATTGTTAAACTGAAATATCAAGACTTTATTTGCCACTCTGTGTTGAGCAGATAAAGAAACATCCCAGAAACAGAAAAGGCTAAAGGGGTTTCAGTGTAATCATGTGTTCTGGATTATTATGGACTATAGCGACTTGATACGCAGAATATCATCAGCGCATTCAAAGTGACAATGGCTGATCCACTAGAGTGGGTGTTTCTGGAAGACTGGATAAATATAAAAGGGGTTAACAATCTCTTCAAAATATGCGCACACACTTCATCATTTATGCATCCATACACATTCAAATACTTGAAGTGCAGATCAAAATAAAATGTTATCAGTCTCGAAAACCATATTAATATTTATAGACACGCTTTCCATATACTCGTATAGATACAGCATGTCTGTGAGCTTGTGTTTAAGAGCCATACATGCTGCTGTGTCTTTGTCGCCATGACAACAGAGAGTTCGAAGTCAGAGCAGGGCTATATGGATCCTGACGCAGAGATTTCTGCAAACAAAGAGAAAATAGATTACAGTACATACAAGAAACATCTATGAAAAAAACCGCAAAAAGAATGCACATGTATATTTATAATGACATATTTGTGTCAGGATATAACATCTAATTAATGATGTCTTAAAATAAAACTAATTAAATAAATAAATGATGGATTACACTGCAAACAATGTGTCATTTGCTAGATATGAACCTACTTTACATGCATTTACTATGTTCTAATGATTAAAATAATCATTTAAAGAGCCCCTATTATGGGTTTTTGAAAATGACCTTCCATGTAGTGCATAACACAGCTCTAAGTGAAGTGAAATATCCAGCTAAGGCTTAAATCTGAAAGTGCGCAGTCTTTAAAACTATTAATTCATCTATAAAAGAGTCGACTCATAGTGCTTCAAATGAATCGTCTTGATAATGAGTCTTTAGCCGTGCCGGCGTGATGTCGATACGGAACTTAAGCCCCGCCCATTTGTTGCGTGTGCAATCCCGGGAAAATTGAAACCTCCGCCCCGCCCACAAACAGAGTGGCAAGAAAAAGAACACTGTGGGAGACCCCGGTTGAATCATGTCACGAAGACGCTGTGCTCAGCTGGATATTATTGGAAGTGTGAAGGAAAATTAGTGTTATTTTCCCTACCCAAAGATGAAACTGTGAAGAGTCAGTGGTTGAAGTTCATTTTTGCAAAAATACCTCAGCATTATAGCCCAGGCCTTGTGCTGTGTTCCCGACATTTTTCTGGCGAGTGCTTCAGCAATCTACACGCTTACAATGGGAGATTCGTTTGTTAAAGGAAGGATCAGAAAAGACTATTGATGTATGGGACTTTGCAGAGCTTGTCAGGACCTTTACAGTACACAGTTCATGGACCAGTTTCTTCCTCCATTTCACAAGTGTAAGTAAGTGCGATTAAAATGGTTGCCTCCTTGTTTTCTCTAGCTTGCAAATTATGTATTTAATTGTGTTTTGTTACTTGTAACCGCTTGTACTGTATCTGGTTAACTCTTTATATTCCCTTATCGCGTCTAAAGCCACGTTGAAAACGCGACGAGTGCCGCTTTGTTAATGTATTTAAATGCGTTTGTGAGCTCGCGTTACACTGCCGTTTGTTGTTGCTATGGCCACCATCAGCTTTTCCTACACACGTGCAGCTGTCAAGTTTCAAAATAGTTCAGCTTTGCCACTGTGTGGAGTAAAACTGAATGCGTGTCACTGTTTTTACTTATGGTTAAGAATAGAGCAATATGCTGGTGTTTAACTGCATTGCTTTAATGTATTCCTGCATTGGGCTCACACACATACATGCCAACATTTGTCCCTGAAAATCCGGGAGAACGGGGGGGGGTTAGGTTCGGGGGTGAGGTGTCTGAATAACACTGTTGAGAACCGGGTACTGTGTTAGTAACTGTACTATGAAGCGTGTTTCGGGCGGCCGCTGCGATCGGATCCTATACCAATGTTGGCAATCCAGGGGTTTCACAGACAGTGCCAAAATGCTGAGGAGCATGAAATTACCAGGAGTTTTCCGGGTTTTCCGGGAGAAATAACAAAACGAGAGGGTGAAGGGAGATGGGTCTGAAATACGGGAGACTCCCTGGAAAAACGAGAGTGTTGGCAGGTATGCTCACACATACACTCTGCACTCTGACTACTTCAATATTGTTGAAGCCATGGTGGGCATTTCTCTCGTGCTGAACGCTGGACCAATCGCATAAGACTGTCATCGGTCCAATTAGCGCAGATTAGCATTGCGCTAAGGAGGGGATTGGTAACAAATGAATCGCTGAACGAATCATATGGGAGTCATTGGGATAATTAGGTAAAAATAAATGCATATTATAAGACAATGAAAGTGTTTTTTGACCTTGCATGCATATCAGCCTGTTGTTGGAGACCCCCAAAACCAAAATATGACCTTTTTTAATGCATAATAGGGGCTCTTTAAAATAATACTAATTCAATATATAAATAGTAAATTATTACATACCATTTATCATTTACCAATATACACAATATAGATGTATATTTGATACACAAACCTGTACATTAAATGTCCTTACTATGTACTAACATTTAAAGTCTGCAATTACATTAAAAAGTATTCTTCTTATTGTATATAGTAGTGCTTGTTATAAACAATGTTTATTGTGAAAAAATAATAAATTATTCTTTACTGTCTCTTTTAATTTCATAGATGCATTATAGTATGTCTTGTTTGAGAGGCCACTGTTTGCATGTGTTTTTATGCTCACATCTTGATGCCTGACACCTTGTATGCATATTGCAGACTTTTATGCCCGCTTCTGTCTTAAATTATTCACTATTTCCCTGGGGATTGCACAAATTGATTCAGGAGGGCTATGGCTGATACAAAAAGCTTGTTGGACATAGAGAAGTGGGGCAGGGTTTGCGAAGGGTTGATTCCCTGAGGGCCGCAGCCCTGCCTTAGTTCAAATCCTGCTTCTACACACTTACTGTACCTGTAGGTTTCAAATAAGCCTGAAGAACTCAATTAGTTTGATCAGGTGTGTTTATTTAGGGTTAAAGCTAAACTGTGCAGATCTGCAGCCCTCCAGGAACTGAGTTTGACACCTGTGATTTAATCATTGACTCTCAAAGCTACTTTAAATTAAATGTTTTTACTGTATCCTAACATTTAACATGATCCATTTAATCACTTAAACCTTCGCACTAATTGTATACATATTTGCTTCTATATTACGTAAAAGAAGGGCGACACAGTGGCTCAGTGGTTAGCACTGTCGCCTCACAGCAAGAAGGTCGCTGGTTCGAGTCCCGGCTGGGTCAATTGGCATTTCTGTGCGGAGTTTGCATGTTCTCCCCATGTTGGCGTGGGTTTCCTCCGGGGGCTCAGGTTTCCCCCACAGTCCAAAGACATGTGCTATAGGTGAATTGAATAAACTAAATTGGCCGTAGTGAATGTGTGTGAATGAGTGTTTGGATGTTTCCCAGTAGTGGGTTGCAGTTGGAAGGGCATCCGCTGTGTAAAACATATGCTGGATAAGTTGTTGGTTTATTCCGCTGTGGCGACCCCTGATGAATAAAGGGACTGAGCTAAAGGAAAATGAATGAACGAATTCACAATGTGTCTGAGTGTGTTTCTGTATTTATGTGTGTTTGAATTAGGAATAGATTACAGTGCATCCGGAAAGTATTCATGGCACTTCACTTTTTTTTTGTTACAGCCTTATTCCAAAATGGATTAAATTCATTTATTTCCTCAAAATTCTACACACAATACCCCATAATGACAATATGAAAAAAGATTTTTTGAAATTGTTGCAAAATTTATATTAAAAAAAAAAAAAAAAACCTGAAAAATCACATGTACATAAGTATTCACAGCCTTTGCTCAATACTTTGTTGATGCACCTTTGGCAGCAATTACAGCCTCAAGTCTTTTTGAATATGATGCCACAAGCTCGGCACACCTGTCTTTGGGAATTTTTGCCCATTTCTCTTTGCAGTACCTCTCAAGCTGTCAGGTTGGATGGGAAGCGACGGTGTACAGCCATTTTCAGATCTCTCCAGAGATGTTCAATAGATGTTCATTGATATTTTGGCGGTGTGCTTTGGGTCATTGTCCTGCTGGAAGATGAACCGTCGCCCCAGTCTGAAGTCAAGAGCACTCTGAAACAGGTATCATTCAGGATGTCTCTGTACATTTCTGCATTCATCTTTCCCTCTATCCTGACTAGTCTTCCAGTTCCTGCTGCTGAAAAACATCCCCACAGCATAATGTGGCCACCACCATGCTTCACTGTAGGGATGGTATTAGCCTGGCGATGAGTGGTGCCTGGTGTTCTCCAAACGTAACGACTGGCATTCACTCCAAAGAGTTCAATTTTAGTCTCATCAGACCAGAGAATTTTGTTTCAGGTGCCTTTTGGCAAATTCCAGGCGGGCTGCTATGTGCCCTTTACTAAGGAGTGGCTTCCGTCTGGCCACTCTACCATACAGGCCTGATTGGTGGATTGCTGCACAGATGGTTGTCCTTCTGTAAGGTTCTCCTTTCTCCACAGAAGAACGCTGGAGCTCAGACAGAGTGACCAGCTCTAGGAAGAGTCCTGGTGGTTCCAAACATCTTCCACTTACGGATGATGGAGGCCACTGTGCTCATTGGAACTTTCAGAGCAGCAGAAATGTTTATGTAACCTTCCCCAGCCTTGTGCCTAAAGACAATCCTGTCTCGGAGGTCTACAGACAATACCTTTGTCTTCATGCTTTGACAATCATGTCTAATCAACGGAATTTACCACAGGTGAACTCCAAT
The DNA here is from genome assembly GCA_903798115.1 of Danio jaintianensis. Classification (NCBI taxonomy): domain Eukaryota; kingdom Metazoa; phylum Chordata; class Actinopteri; order Cypriniformes; family Danionidae; genus Danio; species Danio jaintianensis. Next base: position 22,337,073 of record CAIGQV010018227.1, on the reverse strand, counting down.
TAAGCTGCTGAAACATCTCAAGAATGATCAGTGGAAACAGAATGTACCTGAGAATTTAGAGCTTCACGGCAAAGGCTGTGAATACTTATGTACATGTGATTTTTCCGTTTTTTTTTTTTTAAATAAATTTGCAACAATTTCAAAAAATCTTTTTACACATTGTCATTATGGGGTATTGTGTGTAGAATTTTGAGGAAATAAATGAATTTAATCCATTTTGGAATAAGGCTGTAACATAAAAAAAATTGGAAAAAGTTAAGCGCTATGAATACTTTTGGATGCACTGTATGTGATTTGCGTAGGGATCTTATTAGTTTGTTAACCAATCAGAATATAGTTTACATTGGCAAAAGTTCTGGAACATTTGCCTTTCTATGCACATGAACTTTAATGACATCCCAATCTTAATCTGTAGGGTTAAAAATGAAGTCAGTCTACGCTTTGCTGCTATAACAGCTTCGGCTCTTCTGGAAAGGCTTTCCTCTAGGTTTAGGTCTTTATGGGAATTGTTGCCCATTCCTCTAGAAGCGAATTTGCAAATGATGTTGGATGAGAAGGTCTGGCTCGCTTTCTCCACTCTAATTCATCCCAAAGGTTTCTGTTGTGTTGAGGTCAAGACCAAACTCACTCATCTATGTCTTTATGGACCTTGCTTGTGCACTGGTGTGCAGTCATGTGGGAAGTGAAACTCCCTAAACAATTGCAAACATGAAATTGTCCAAAATGTCTTGGGATGTTGCAACATAATCCCGCTCCGCCAAACTTTACATCTTGCATAAGGCAAGTTTTGTTCTCCTGGCAACCACCAAACCCAGAACTCGTCCATCAGATTGCCAGACAAAGAAGCGTTAATGGTCTCTCCAGAGAACACGTCTCCATTGCTCTAGAGTCCACTCGCGGTGTGCTTTGCACCACTGCATCCTACATTCTCAGAAATAAAAGTACAAAATCTGTCACTGGGGCAGTACCTTTTTAAAAGGTATATTTTGCTCCTAACAGGTCCTTAAATGTACACTACTTGACAATAGTCTTGTCGCCTATCCAAGTTTTAGGAACAACAAATAATATCTTGACTTCTAGTTGATCATTTGGTATCAAAAGTGTCTTATATGAAAGGCAAAGGCCTCTAGATTATGCTTATTTTACCTAATAAACAAAATATGATCATGCCTTGATTTTTTTATTATTTAATTAGGACAGTAAGGTCTGACTTTGCTTAGATAAAAGTCTTGTCACTTAGAAATAATGTACAGTATAGAATGTAAAGTCATGATGCAGTGGAAAAAGAATTAGTATTGTGTATGACTTCCATGAGCTTGGACGACTGCATCCATACATCTCTGCAATGACTCAAATAGCTTATTAATAAAGTCATCTGAAATGGCAAAGAAAGCGTTCTTGCAGAACTCCCAGAGTTCATCAAGATTCTTTGGATTCATCGTCAATGCCTCCTCCTTCATCTTACCCCAGACATGCTCAATAATGTTCATGTCTGGTGACTGGGCTGACCAATCCTGGAGAACCTTGACCTTTTTTGCTTGCAGAAACTTTGATGGGGAGGCTGAAGTGTGAGGAGTGCTATTCTGCTGAAGAATTTGCCCTCTCCTGTGGTTTGTAATGTAATCGGCAGCACAAATGTCTTGATACCTCAGGCTGTTGATGTTGCCATCCATCTCTCGCACGCCCCATACTGAATGTAACCCCAAACTATGATTTTTCCTTTACCAAACTTTACTGATTTCTGTAATCTTGGGTCCATGCAGGTTCCAACAGGTCTTCTGCAGTATTTGTGATAATTGGGATGTGGTTTAACAGATGATTCATTGGAAAATCTACCTTCTGCCACTTTTCCAAATGTTCAACTAGAAATCAAGTTATTATTTGTTGCTCTTTCAACTGGGATCGGCGACAAGACTTTTGTCAGGTAGTGCACATAGTAATACCTAGAATGTACAAATGTGTACCTTAGGTACAAAAGGGAGAAGACAAGACAGATTTTAATAAAGAGATATGAAATGTGGGATTAATTTTAAGTGAACGAGAAAGAAATAAACAATAGGTTAACTTTCCTAGCTATTCGAAATGGGCCAATGTACTTCTGAGACAACTTCCTGGACTCAACTCGGAGCGGGAGGTTCTTAGTGGCCAACCAGACCCTCTGACCAACATGAAAAGTGGGAGCCCTTCGACAACGTTGATTAGCCTGATGCTGATATCTCAAGGAGGTTTGAAGGAGAGTGTTTCTAGCTATACTCCAGTTTAGTCAACAGAGTCGAACAAAGTGTAGGGCTGAGGTAACTCCCACCTACACCTACTCCTCAGGGAACAATCGGGGGTATAACCAAATTGGCATTCAAAAGGGGATAGTTCAGTGGCTGAGGACTTGAGGGTGTTGTGGACATACTCGGCCAACATAATGTAGGAAGCCCAAGTGGTGGGGTTGTTGGCTGCCATGCATCGTGGTGTGATTTCTAGACCCTCGTTAATTCATTTAGTCTGGCCATTAGACTCTGGATGGAACCCGGATGATAGACTGGCTGTGGCCCCAATGAGTCTGCAGAAGGCCCCCCAGAACCTGAATGAGAATTGTTGACCTCGGTCAGAAACAATATCCTGGGAAATACCAAAAACTCTGAAAACATGGTTCATTAGTAGCTCAGCTGTCTCTTTGGCTGAAGGCAACTTTGGCAGGGGAATGAAATTAGCAGCCTTAGAAAACCGGTCCACTGCCACCAGTATGACTGTGTTGCCCTGGGAAGGTGGAAGTCCCGTAAAGTCCAAAGAGATGTGGGACCAAGGCCTGTGGGGAACAGGTAGGGGATGGAGCAGCCCCTAAGGTCGCTGGTGTGAAGATTTCCCCTGGCAGAGTCTGGCTTGATATTCTTGGTACCGGGTCTATAAGTCAGAGTGAACTGAAATCTATTAAAAAACAGAGACCATCGAGCCTGCTGAGGATTCAACTGCTTTGCCTGCTGGAGATATTCCAGGTCCATATGGTCTGTAAGAACCTGGAAAGGATGTTGAGCCCCCTCGAGCCAATAGTGCTACTCTTCCAAGGCAAGTTTTACGGCGAGCAGCTCTCGATCAACCACATGGTAGTTGTGCTCAGCATCAGACAGGCGATGTGACATGTAGGCACAAGAGTGAAACTTTCCATCCTCACCCCTCTGTGACAGGATGGCTCCTACGCCCACCTCCGAGGCATCCACCTCCACCAAGAACGGTCTGTCTGGGTTTGGGATAGAGAGAATGGGGGCAGAAGTGAAGTGGTGCTTGAGATCCAGGAAGGCCTCCGCTTTGCAAAGCCCACAAACCATTGTACCTTCTTAACTGTGGTGGGAATGGGCCAGTTGAGAACAGCCTCAATCTTTCTAGGGTCCATCTCTATGTGACCAGGGGTGACAATGAACCCAAGAAAGAGAGTCTGGGCTTCATGGAACTCACCTTTCTCAGACTTGACATAGAAATGGTTCTCAAAGAGTCTTTTGAGAACCTTGCTGACATGCCCCTCATGCTCCTCCACTGACTTAGTAAATAGTAGTATATCATCCAGATATACAAATACAAAGATACCTCTTGAGGTTCAGAATGAGGGACTGAGGGGCACTGGGTTAAACAGGTGAGGTGACAAGAGGGACTCCAACCTAGAATGGAGCCAGAATACCAATTGATCTGGGGATTATGTCTGTGCAGCCAGGGATTGCCCAGAATGACAGGATACTTGAGAGAGTCAATAAGGTAAAAAATCTCCTCCTGCTGATGTTGAGCAATAGTAAGTTTCAGGGATTGAGTGGCCTCTGTTACCTTGCCCGTTTCTAGGGGTCTACCGTCCAATGCAGTAACTGCCTGGGGATGAGAGAGAAGGTGGGTAGGGATCTTAAGTCTCTTGGCCAAGGACAGATCCATGAAGTTACCTGCAGCACCAAAATCAATCATGGCCTGGACTGGAAACTGGTGGTCCTTCAATGAGTGGCTTGAACAGCTAGGACGGTGCTGGCAGGAGGAGCTCTTATCTTCCTCATCACAGTACTCCTGTAACTGGGTGGGGACCATAATTTCCTGAGAGTTCAGGACAAGTGGACAGGAAGTGACCAGAAGCACCACAGTAGAGACATCAACGCTCTTTCATGAGTCATTCCCTTTCACTGGGAGAGAGCCTGGAGCGACCTTACTGCAGATCTTCTGGAGGAATAGGGGCCTGTTCAGGAACCAGGGGGACTCTGGATGGTGGGGCACAAACTGGGCATACAGGTTTGCGAACAGGGATTTGGGACTGAGATGCTCTGCCTCGAGCCATTCTCCGTTCTCTCAGACTGTTGTCTAGGCGAATGGCCATATCAATGAGGGATTCGAGGTCTTTGGCTGGTTCTCGGGTGGGCAACTTATCTTGAAGAGGTTCAGATAATCCTCCCTGGAAGCAGACCTTTAAGGCTTCATCATTTCATCCACTGCCTGCTGCAATGGTCCGAAATTCAATGGCAAAATCTGCTGCGATGAGAGTAAGCAGACGCTTGGAAGACTCCTGAAGACCAGATTGAACTCCTCCTCAAAAGGCTGTGTATGACTTGCAACAACTAGTCTGGGACTGCCACACCGCAGAGGCCCAAGATAGCACCTTGTCAGTGAGATGGGTAATAATATAAGCAATCTTGGAGTGCTCAATGGGAAAGCTTGAGGACTGAAGCTCGAGTGAGAGAGCACTGGGTGAGAAATCCCTGGCAGGAACTAGGATCTCTAAAGAATGGCTTGGGAGCTGGAAGTCGGGGCTCTGCAGCAGCAACTGGAGCTATGGGAGGGCTGTTGGTACTTAGAGGCGGAGAAGCACCAGGGAACCTTTCAAAGAGCTGCCGAATGGAGGACATAACTTCAGCAAGGAGTTCTGAGTGTTTTATCATTAACTCCTCTTGACGACGGAGCACCTCTTAATGGCGCTGGAATATAGTTTCATGTCTGGCAATCACTGCCAACAGATCTTTGGCACTGAGTGTCTCTGGGTCCATATCTGTCTTGATTTTTCTGTCACGGTTGGGTCTTGGACCCCAGTCTCTGGTGTGGAGACTGGTAAGTGAACCACTGAGCCACAGAGGCAGTTGTGTTGGACCCAAACGAAACAGCAGGGACCCAAAAAACACGTATTTATTTTTAAAAAGTCAACTTAGATTCTTATCAAAATGAGGTAGCAAAACAGACAACTAAGATTCTTCTCAGATGAGGTATACAAAATGTTTCAACAGTATAATAAACATACAAAGAAAACTCCAAGAGGGGAGAAAACAAATAAACAATAAGGCAGCAAGCAACAGGGAAAACAAGAGTCTTACTAGACGTAGCTCAGGAGGTCAAGAGAACGCAAGGCAAGTTCACAGGGGACTGACTCAAAAACCGAGTGAGGAACAGACAATAAGTGACAACTTAAATCCACAGGCTGGAACAAGTCACAGGTGATTGAAATTACAATCTTTGTACACAGTTCCTGAGCTAATCTGAAGGCCACACAAAATTTGAAAGCCTGTACCTATTGACTTATGCGCAATGTGCAGCATGCTCTGTGATATTTCATGGCCTACCACTTCATGGCTGAGCTTCTGTTGTTCCTAAATTGCTTCCAATTTCATGATTGGACTTGCTGCACAGGTGGCAACCTAATGGTACAAATCTTGAATTCACTGAACTCCCCAGAGCGACTCTTTATCTTTCAAATGTTTGTAGAAGCAGTCTGCGTGCTGTTTCATTTTATACTCCTATGGCCATGGAAGTGATTGGAACAGCTGAATTCATAGATTTAAAGGAGTGTCCCAAAATCTTTGGCAATATAGGGTCCTTCTCAATATCCTCCTTCAATTCCTCGTTCCTCCATTCTACGACCCAGATATTGATTGATCGCAGCCATGTTGTAGAACATCTCAATTCTCTAATTGCACTGTGAAGAGGTGAGGATGGAGAAGAGAGGAGGTTCCCGAGGAGTCATGAGCGTGGATACACAGTTCATCTGGAATCTTCCACTGGCTCTAACACGTCTCTATAGCATTAGGTAAATATGAAATAATTCAACAATAATTCATTTTGGGAATATATATTTTTGGTCTAATTAATCAGTTAATTATCTATAACCAAACAGCTCATTTTTGAAAGGCAATTATTTATTAAAAATAATTTTTTGATAACAAATATTTTATAGAAATAGCAGTATGCAATTATAGAATTTGAAATTGAAAAGATTCTGTATGTTTGTAATGGTGATTTACTTCAGTGCAGGTTACATCTCAGTCAATCCCTCTCATATCCACATAATTCCACATAATTCAATGCAGGAACTCAGGGTTCCTTCACTACTAGTTTCAATGTGACATTTGAGTTTGTAATGGAGGCTTGTGGTCAGCTGTTAAAATGTCAACCTGATATTTGAATTTGTGGTAGTAGGGAGTGGTTCCTCACACACACACTTGTACCATCGAACTGTTATACACATGCAACATTGGTTGACATGCTGATACAGCAACATATTTTACACCTCAGACCTCCCTATAGCACAAAAAAATCCTTCGATAATTTGCTAGAAAAACTAGGATTGGTTCTTGGTCACAACAGTTTTTAATGATTACCAATACAACAGTGTGTTTTACAAACTTTCACCTTTTACATCTTCTAGGGCTGCATTCCAGTCAAAAATGTTATGCTCTTCACTTGATAATTTCCCTCCGTCTCATTTACTCAGATGTACATCATTGATTGTGTTGCTGTTGTGATGCCACAGTTGCGTTGCATTGTGGGACATATAGATGCTGGAGTCTACATATGAAGCAGCCTGGCTCCCTCGGTCAAAATCAAAGGGTTGAGGACTGAATTAAAGTAATAGTTCACTCAAAAATGAAATTAAAATTAGCCCATAATTTACTCATCTCAAGTCATTCTCAGTGTATATAACTTTTTCTGTCAGATAAACATAGTAGGAATACTTAAAAAATTTTTGGACAGTGGTTTTTATTTTGAAGCTTCCAAAAGCACATACATTCATTGTAAAATTAATCTATACACGACCAGGGTGTTAATACATGTGTGGATCGGTGGTTTTTGTAACAAAAATAATTCAAAATCTTTCATTATAAACTCCCAATCACTGACTTCTAGCAGCCAAATGCAGTTTATGTGCAAATGTATACAACATATGATGACGAAAGACACATTCGCAGCTGAAGCTCTGAGAAAACACTCATTCTGCTGGGAACCACTTACCACACAGTTTGATTATCGCAGAAGATGATGACTAACAAGAAAACTAGTTGGCTTGGTGTTCCTGTATAACATTATGGTATACTACTCTTACAATCCATTGTACTTGTCTCTACCCATTTTACAGCATAAGTTTTATATGTCAGTCAGGAAATCAGTGATTAGAGTTTATAATTTAAAGATTATAAATATTTCTGTTACAAAAACACACTGATACACTTGCTAAGACATGCGTTTACCCCCTGGAGCATATGGGTAGGTTTGATGATGAATTTATGCACTTTCAGAAGTTTCAAATTAAAAGCCACTATCACCATTATACAGCATGGAAGAGCCATGATAAAATTTTAAACTACTCAGACTGTGTTCGTCTGAGAAAAGTTATATACACCAAGGACAGCTTGAGGGTGAGAAAATTATTCCTTTTAATGAGTTAAAAATATTGGGACAAAGTCATTCTGCATATAAGTGTATATTAAACAATTAGAATATAAATTGCAAATGTATAAAAAAAAAATTGTCAGTTTAAAAACATTTACAATTAGACAGGTGGATCTGGAGGAGGTGGCGTTTATATAATACTGCATTTTATAAAAATATAGGGTTGACGCTAGTGATGGATTCTTGGAAGCTATGTGGAATATTTACTTTCGTCAGACATGTAGAGATGAAAAGATTTTGACAAGAAGGCATGTAAACACACACACGTATACACACACAGAGTGATTGCATACTGAGATAAGGCTGCCAGCACTGACATTTTTGAGCAAGAAACATGATTTCTCTTTGGTTTTGACATTTCCCAAAGGGAGACGGTAAAAGCAAGAAGGAAGAAGAAAAAAAAGAGCAAAGGAAAGTGAGAGTGGGGGAAGAAGAGATGCCCGAGGACAAGCATTGAGTATTATTAATGACTGGTAGCACAGAGCAGGAAAAGGAGAAGTCAGAGTTACTCTAGACAGAGACAATTACCAAACCCGCTCTGATAGAAATCCATTCCTCACAGATCTGCTGCAGGAAAAAGACAAACTCTTTCATGCAAGAAAAGACTAAGAAGACCAATTAAAAAGAATGTTTAATTTTTTTCTCCATCACAATTTTTTTACGTGTTTGCCTATTTTCTGGTAAATGAAGACTTGCAGGCCAGCTTTCCCTTTCCTGCACATGACTCTCTCCGTTAATTAAAAGGTTCTTCTGTCTCTTTCACACATTTCCTACTGAGTGACAGCCAAGTGGAAATCAGCATCGGGCACTGAGAGCACAATAATGAGAGGGTTTAAAAGCTGAAGTCTTGCAGGTTTTACACACATTTACACTCTCTTCAAGGCTTAAAGAGCTTAATTCATATTTAATTAAATAGCAAGGGATGTTAACCTGCAGGAAATGTGTGAGAAAAAATACAATTAGTGATGAGTATTAGTTAAATGTGCAGAAAAACAACTATTCATGGGTGATTCTTCAACTTCAGTTCTTTTTAATGATCTGTGATTCTTTCTTTTCTTTATATATTAAGATAATACTAAATTTATATAGTAATAACAATTTCTTTGTTTATTTTTTGCTACTTATGAAAATGCCTACCCTAATGATATTACTATGTCTTTTAATTCTTTTTTTATCTCAGAATAATGACTTTCTATCTCATAAATTTAAATAAAATGTTGATATAAACCAAAAAACTTATTGCAATACTTCTTACCTGTAATTATGCTTTTTAAATCAAAATTATTACTTTGTATCTTATAATTTTGACTTTTGATAATACAATTGTTTTAATTTTTATAATTTGATTTTGACAATTTTGACTCATAATTAAAACACAAAATAAAATCTAACAATTATTAAATAAAATCTTGAAAGTTGCCATTTTATTTTGGCTAATAATTTAAAATTCCTTCTACTCTTGGTGCATACATGCTCTAATTTTAAATCATAATATAATTTGCGTCATGGGCGGGGCATCTGTCTGCCCGGTGACTCTAGTTTCATTGCTAAATGGCTAACATGGATTTTATTGAGAGAGTAGCTGTGCTTTATGTGCTTTAGGAAGGCTGAAAAACAGTGTAGATTCGTTACGTCACCGTGTCTGAGGCCCCGTTTACAATAATATATTTTAGTTTTAAAATGCAAAAAAAAGGTTTGCTACGGTTACGCATTCCGTCCACACTACCCTGGAGTTTTCGAGCCCCGAAAATGGAGCGTTTTGGAAATGCTGAAGAGGCCGTTTTCGTTTTAAAACGCTGCTGCTCCAAGTCAGTGCGGATGGGGGAAAACGGAGACATCTAAAAACGGTGACTGGGGCTTTTTCCTCAATATTAAGTGCACAAAGTTCAATCTTGCATCCTTTCCTTGTAAGTTCAGACTTCGCAAGTTTGATATGGGAAAACAAAGTCCCGAGGACACGTTGGGTAAATCTTTAAAAGGGACAGTGTACTTTATAACAACCTTTCAACGTCCCCAGGCCCTTTAATTACCAGAATATGGGAATAATTCAAATTTCATTTTTTTTTTAGATGTAGATATTTTTTACCTAGTTAACTGTAGCCTAGGGATTTTAGAAATGCGATAGTACGTTGGGGAAGCGTGCCAGTCCCAAAGAGGAAGGACGCTGCAAAGGCCACCTGCTACCCAAAAGGTAGACCTGGTGACAATATAAACATATGGGCTAGCCCTATCCAGTGGGAGCACTGCATATGATTAGCTGGTTAGCAGGTATGGAAGATATGAGTCCGCCTGAAAAGGGGGCATGCTCTGTTGCTGAATGACGCATATGTAATTGCCGACGGGGATCTCACATAACTGGGACTGATCCCCAACACATGGGTAGACCGAGCGGGCATACCAAACATTGTGATGGGCCAAGCACCCGGTCCCTCCACCAAGTTGGGTGCTGGGGGCCTCGGAGGAACTCTCTAGGATTTGCCAGATGAGGAACTCGCTAAGCAGAGCGGAATAAAAGAACATATCTCCAGGTTAGGGAGAGTGGCGTAGCAAGCATTTTTGGACACCAAGCTTAGTTTCCTCCAGATTGACCGGAATTGCCGAGCAATCGAGAGGAAACCAGCTCCAGCTGAAGATTATAGAATCTCGCAAATGTATTAGTTGTTGCCCAGCCCGCAGCTCTACAGATGTCTGCTAAAGAGGTGCCGCATGCAAACACCCAAGATGAGGCGACACTTCTTGTTAAGTGCGCTCTCACACCCGGGGGACATGGCTCGCCAGGCACTGTTAAGCAAGGGCAATGGCATCAACTATCCAATGGGCCAACCTCTGTTTTGATATGGCACTTCCCTTCTGCTGACCACCGTTGCTTGATTTGCTGATGCCTCCAGGTCCCCAACCCTCTCAATCGATGTCAACGCAACCAGCTGAGCTGTCTTCATGGACAGAATTCTCAAGGATACTGAGTCAAGTGCTTGAACCGATCTCTCTGCAGACCCACTAGGACTACAGAGAGATTCCAAGAGGGCATGAGAGGGGCGGGATGGATTCAATTGCCTCGCATCTCTGAGGAACGGATGATTAAGTTATAATTCCAGAGCGTGCTGCCATCCACCGTATTATGGTGAGTGGAGATGGCAGCAACGTAAACCTTCAGTGTGGAGGGTGACAGCCTACGCTCCATCTTATCCTGAAGGAAGGATAACACTAATCTGGCAAGTTCGGGGGTCTTTTTGGCGAGAAGCACACCACTCAGTGAATAGACTTCACTTCATTGCATAAGCATGCCTCGTAGAGGGTGCTATAGCCTGAGTGATGGTGTTAACCATCGGTCACCTAAGTCTTCCATGCTCTGTCTATGGACCACACGTGGAGGTTCCAGAGATCCGGGCGCGGGTGCCAGAGGGTGCCCCCTCCTTGGGGCGTCGCGAGGAGTGTGAGTTAAGGAACCCAGGTCTGGTTGGGCCAGTGATCTGCAACTAATAAAACTTGCTTCTCATCCTCCTTGACCTTGCACAGTGGGGGAAATGCATATTTGCACATGCCTGGGGGTCAGCTGTGAGCCAGAGCATCCGTGCCGAGGGGGGCCTTGGTCAGGGAATAAAACAACTGGCAATGGGCATTTTTGTGGGAAGCAAACAGGTTGATCTGGGGTTCGCAAAAGCGCTAACATATCAGCTGCACCATGTCAGGGTGGAGTTCCTTTTCTCCTGGGAGAGTAAGCTGGCATGAGAGCGCATCGTTTGCACGGTTGAGCTCGCCCAGGATGTGAGCAATTTCAGTCATGTGTCACTCCAAAGGAGCTGATGGCGAACGAGCTGAGACATGCAACGGGAGCGCATGTCGCCCATACGGTTGATATACACCACCATAGCTGTGCTGGTCAGGTGTTGCTGATCCAGCACCAGTCGGAACCGGCGAAGAACGGGGATCACTGCCAACAGCTCCAGGCAATTGATATGTCAATGCAACTGGGATCCGGTCCATGAACCCGCAGCTGCATGCTCATTGCACACAGACCCCCAAGACCATATTGGAAGCATCCGTCATGATAACAACATGCCTGGACACTTGTTATAAGAGCACTCCGGCCTATAGAAAAGCAGGGTCTATCCGAGGACTGAGGGTGCGGTGATGACACATCAAGGTGATGGCCACCTGGTGTGCACTAGCGAGCCATGCCCATATGGGGACCCGATTGTGAAGCCAGTGCTTCACAAGTGGTCTCATGTGAAGCAATCCGAGCGGCGTGATAGCAGCCATATAAATACCATATGCCCCAGGAGCCTCTGAAAAAGTTTCAGTGGGACCACTATATTGAATGTTTCAGATAGGCCAGCATCAGACCAGCGCACTCTTTGGGAAGGCTAGCTATCATGGAGATCGAGTCCAGCTCCATCCCGAGATAAGAGGTGCTCTGCACGGGGAGAGCTTGCTCTTCTCTCGCTTGACCCAAAGCCCCAACTGGTCAAGGTGCCGGAGCACCGTGTCCCTGTGCATAATCAATTAATTGCACAACTGTGCTAAAATAAGCCAGTCATTGAGATAATTGAGTATACGGATACCGGCAAGCCGAAGAGGTGCTAGGGCACCCTCCGCAAACTTGGTGAAAACCCACAGAAACAGGGAGAGCCCAAAAGAGAGGACCTTGTACTGCCATACTTGTCCTTTGAACGCAAACCGGAGTAACGGCCTGTGGTGTGGAAGAATGGAGACATGAAAATACTCATCCTTCAGGTCTATAGCTGCAAACCAATCCTGAGGATGGATGCACCAGAGACCTCTGCGTAAGCATCCTGAATGACATCTTGTGCAGATAACAGTTCAGAATGCGCAGATCTAGGATTGGTCGTAACCCACCACTCTTTTTGAGCACGATGAAGTATGGGCTGTAAAACCAGCTCTTCATCTTGGCTGGAGGGACCAGCGCGAGTGTATCCTTCCCAATCTCCTCATGCAAGGACAGCAATTTCCTCATGCAAGACAGGGGCAGACGCAGGTTTGACCACCATGAAATACATGCCTGTGAACTTGGGAGGCCTTTTGGTGAACTGAATCACATAGCCAAGTCTGATTGTCCGAATGAGCCACCACGATGAGCTGGGTAGTGCTAAGCAGGCTTTCAGAGCCCACGTGAGTGGCACAATTAGCATAATTACTGACACACCAGTGGTGGGAGAGCTGGGGATGGGAGTGCTCGTCTCAGGAAGCAGTGTGTCCCAAGGAGAAGTGCCTGCACTTGGTAACAGAGGGGAGGCAGCCTGGCCCACAGCAGTGTAGGCTCTGGCTGTGAGAGACTCAGATAACCTACAAGCCTTGGACAGGACTTTCGGCTGACCCCTCCAAGTGGACGCGCCCTGCGGACAAAGATTGTCCACAATGGCACGCTTCACCTGGGGGATAGCTTCATACCCCCTGGTGGTGAGGGCGGAAGCACATGAGGACCGGGCAGAGAAAGGCACCCACTACGCCTGCGTGAGCTTACTGTGCACCTCCAGGAAGAAGGGGGCTTAGAGGGTCTGGCCCTCTTGTTAGCCCCCACGTAGCACCAATCTAGTCGGTCCAGTGTGGAGGCTGGGAGGGATTTCACCTCCAGCCCCATCGATGAAGCAGCCAGGGAAAGCATGGCAATCATGTCTGACTCCAAGTCCTGAACCTCGCTTACTACCCCAGAGGGTCTGAATCATCAGATGAACCATCGTGCTTGCTCAATGCTTGAATGGAGCGAACTGTGGAGGAGTGAAGTGTCTGCAAACCCGAAGGTGACGGATTAGCTCCCACTGTGACCCTCAGGCCTGCCCGAGTGTTAACCGACTTACGGGGAACAGCAGGCATGGTGCACCCTTTTGCACAACAGACATGTCCTCACAGTGAGGGCATGAGCTGTCCACGAGGACCGCCTCAACATTCTAGACCCCCAGGCATGCGATGCAGTACTCGTGCCATCATCCGGGTAGAGGAAACCACTGCTCCCAGAAACGCATCTATATAAGTACAGTGCATCTGGAAAGTATTCATAGCGCTTCACTTTTTCCAATTTTTTTTGTTACAGCCTTATTCCAAATTGTTGCAAATTTATTAAAAATAAAAAAACCTGAAAGATCACATGTACATAAGTATTCACAGCCTTTGCTCAATAGCTTGTTGATGCACCTTTGACAGCAATTACAGCCTCAAGTCTTTTTGAATATGATGCCACAAGCTTGGCACACCTGCCTTTGGGAATTTTTGCCCATTCCTCTTTGCAGTACCTCTCAAGCTCTATCAGGTTGGATGGGAAGCGACAGTGTACAGCCATTTTCAGATCTCTCCAAAGATGTTCAATAGGATTTAGATCTGGGCTCTGGCTGGGCCACTCATGGACATTCACCAAGTTGTTTTGAAGCCACTCCATTGATATTTTGGCGGTGTGCTTTGGGTCATTGTCCTGCTGGAAGATGAACCGTCGCCCCAGTCTGAGATCAAGAGCACTCTGAAACAGGTTTTCATTCAGGATGTCTCTGTACATTGCTGCATTCATCTTTCCCTCTATCCTTCCCTCTAGTCTTTCAGTTCCTGCTGCTGAAAAACATCAACACAGCATGATTCTGCCACCACCATGCTTCACTGTAGGGATGGTATTAGCCTGGTGATGAACGGTGCCTGGTTTTCTCCAAATGTAACGCCTGGCATTCATTCCAAAGAGTTCAATTTTAGTCTCATCAGACCAGAGAATTTTGTTTCAGATGCCTTTTGGCAAATTCCAGGTGAGCTGCTATGAGCCCTTTACTAAGGAGTGGTTTCCGTCTGGCCACTCTACCATACAGGCCTGATTGGTGGATTGCTGCACAGATGGTTGTCCTTCTGTAAGGTTCTCCTCTCTCCACAGAAGAACGCTGGAGCTCAGACAGAGTGACCATCGGGTTATTGATCACCTCCCTGACTAAGGCCCTTCTCCCCTATCTCTCAGCTTAGATGGCCGGCCAGCTCTAGGAAGAGTCTTGGTGGATCCAAACATCTTCCACTTACATATGATGGAGGCCACTGTGGTCATTGGAACTTTCAGAGCAGCAGAAATTTTTCTGTAACCTTCCCCAGCCTTGTGCCTTGAGACAATCCTGTCTCTGAGGTCTACAGACAATTCCTTTGACTTCATGCTGGGTTTGTGCTTTGACATGCACTGTCAACCCTGGGACCTTATATAAACAGGTGTATGCCTTTTCAAATCATGTCCAATCAACTGAATTTACAACAGGTGAACTCCAATTAAGCTGCTGAAACATCTCAAGAATGATCAGTGGAAACAGAATGTACCTGAGGTCAATTTAGAGCTTCACGGCAAAGGCTGTGAATACTTATGTACATGTGATTTTTCAGGTTTTTTATTTTTAATAAATTTGCAACAATTTCAAAAATTCTTTTTTCACATTGTCATTATGTGGGGTTGTTATGTGTAGAATTTTGAGGAAATAAATGAATTTAATCCATTTTGGAATAAGGCTGTAACCCATTTTAAAAAAAAAGTATATGGAAAAAGTGAAGCGCTATGAATACTTTCCGGATGCACTGTATCTTATGAATATAGTTACAACTTTATAAGATGTTAAAAGTACATCATTTGGGATATATAAATGTTCATGCATTCAGAATTCTTAAAGGAATAATTCACACAAAAAATGGAAAATTCTCTCATCATTTATTCACCCTTCACTTGTTCCAAACATGTTTGAGTTTCTTTCTAACGTTGAACACAAAGGAAGATATTTTGAAAAAAATTGACAGCCATAGTATTTATGGATGTCAATGGGTGCTGGTTTCTAACATTCTTTAGAGAATCTTGTATTGTGTTCAACAGAAGAAATAAATTGAGTGTGAGTGTGAGTAAATGGTGCGGAAATGTTCATTTTGGGGGGAACTATCCCTTTAACAAAGCCAAAGACTTGAAATTGATTCATTATTAAACATGACACTTTCAGCACTAGGAGTTATGAAAAAGCTGTTAAAATGCATTTCTCACGCAGAACCCATTTCCAGACTAGATCAAGAGTGTAATATCCAGACATACTGCTGTGAAGGCTGTGAACACACACACTCACATGTGCAAACAGACACACGTGTTGAGAGATGCACAGTGCTGGGAGTTTGGAAGAATCAGGGTGAGGATTAAAAATTTAACACATACACTAAGAAACATTACTCAACTCATCCAGTCTTGCTCGTCTAGGTCACCAAATAAGCCTGACCCACAAAAGCTGTTGGCTTGGTAACAGTGCTGCATGAGAACACTGTTTAAAAAAAAACTAGCTTGAGTTTAACTGTCACTCATGTGTGACAGAGAGATATAAAAGGACCAGGGGACTTTGCAGTAACATTTACAGTACTAAAGACTGGAAACAAATTCAGAAGAAACTGGCTGAACTTGACAGCCAGTATTTATTAATTTATATATATATATATTGTGACTTTTTAATATTCCATGACCATTCAGCATGTATGACTACATACAATATATGTCTAAATTGATTTTATTATCTTACATGCATATTATTTCAAAGCTTCCACTCAGAATAAAAGTCAATTTCAGTGTACAATGCAACCAGTTAAACAATTCATCCTACAGTAGCATTAAAATTGAGACAATTTTATTACTAAAAACAATAACAGAGATTGTTTACATTTGTATGAATATATGGAATGAGAGACATTACAGTACCAGTTTCAGGTTGTTATGTAGTAATGCTAAACATGGTATACAGATATAAAGGTATCAAGGTTTTAAATGCACAACAGGAACTCAAAAAGACCTGATTCAAAGTGCATTTAAAATCCTTTAAAGCATGGCAAGTCGTTGATTATCCCAATTTTTCTGTGATCATTTGTCAATTCATAGACAAGTTAAAACTAGTCACTGAATTTTTATCAGTTACAGTATGACATGTTAGATCTACCCACTTTTGAATCCGTTACAGACAAAGAGAGAGAGAGAAAGATTGTGTGTGTGCGTGCATGTGCGCGTGTGGGTGTGCGTGTGTAAATCACATAAGCATGTCTATTAGCTCATAGTAATGTGTTAGCTACCTCTTTGAGTGAGCTGGTTGATTTCCATTGGCTGCCTGGTAAAGCACACTAAAGTTTCTATGGTTGAGACTAATGTTTGAGGGAAGCACATTTATTTAAAATTATGATTAAAAAGATTTTTTCCAGCCAATCAGAATCAAGAATTTCAATGGACCATGGAATAACAATTTATCTCATAATTACAAATTAGCATGTCAAACCAATTGAAAAAAATTTAAAGTCAGAATTATTTTGACAAATGTAAAAAAAATTAATTATGACTCACAATTAGAGTTTTAATTTTGAAATAATGCAAAATTCAAAACTGAAAATGAGTTTAAACAATGAGTTGTTCAGCATGCTCTGATAGGAAGGGCCTAATCTTCTTTAAATTGTGTACAATAATCCACCACAAGTTAAGTCAAATATCTCTCCCCAATCCTAGGTAATCCCATTCACACACATAAACTACGGACAATTTAGCTTAACCAATTCACCTATAGCGCATGTCTTTGGACTGTGGGGAAAACCGGAGCACCCGGAGGAAACCCACGCGAACACGGGGAGAACATGCAAACTCCACACAGAAATGCCAACTTTGTGGCAGCTGCACCGATGTTTATTAGTTTATTCGTCCGCCATGTTTATTTTCCAGTCTCAAGAGATTTTGTGAGATTTCCTGTATTCACATTTGGAACTTATTGATGTGTAGTCAGCTGTCTTTGTCACATTGTAGCACACCGCACATTATAGGAGTAAATTGGATATTTTATTTTGTCCTCAAGCAAGTAGTTCTGTCTTGTCAGGGTTGAGTTGGGTGATGGTCCTTCATTTGGCAAGAAATGTCAGTTGATGCGAGCAGCTATCATCAAGTTGGAATGAGAGCCGAGGAGTCAACAGAAAGCAGTGAATGATAAATAGTAGTTATACCATGAGGAAAGGAAGAGATGTGGTCCAAGGTCTGAGGCAGCCAAGCAGCTAGATGCTGTGACTTGGACACTTCACCCCTCCAAGACACTTTGAAAGATCTACCTGAAAGGAAACACTCAAACCACTAGAATGTAGTTCCTGACATGCCCATTGCCATGAGTGTTGACAGGAAGATCTGGAGGTGACTGCATCAAAAGCAGTGGACAAATCCAGCAAGATGTGTAGTGAAGATTTGCAAGTCTGAAGACTGGTTGCTGTCCAAGAGGTTTCTCAGTGTAAAAAGGCACAGACTTGGTTGAACAAAACTGTGTGTTATTGACTGAAAGAAGGTATACTGGGATTCTTGTTTACTAAACATGTTTTCAATTCCATTTTTTAAGCAGTGTGAGTTATTTGATAACACTTTGATGCATGCAAATCAATGGTGTGATTAGAAAGTTCAATGCATTACATGATCAACTGCTAATTTCAAATCTCCTCTCTTGTCTTCATCTGTTGTCACTCCTCCTCGCTTGTCCACTTCTGCTTCTCTTGTGTGACTCGAGACAGGTGGTGCACAGGTGAGGCTCATCAGCACTTGCGTCACCGGACTCGTTCTATTCCCACTGCTCTAAGCCCCCTCATGCCATACCCTCATAACCCCTCACAGCCCGGAGTCACTGCAGGAGTGTGCTTACTCCTCCACCCCATCCTCTGGGAAGGGGCCGACATCTCATAAAAAAAGGAGTTTAGAGAATTCAGCCTTTGAAATTGAAAGATGTGAGTGTGTGCATGTTTGTTGGTGAGATGTGTTGGTGAGTTTGTGGTGTTCACACTGACGCATGGAGGGTTATAATTTTATTAAAGAAGAATGTGGCAAAGTCGTCAGCTGTTAAAGCTGTTGAAGAAGAAGGAGGTGGAGGACAACGGAGGGAGAAAAATTGTACTGGAACTACCACTACCAAAGTGGTCATTCTGATCACTCTCCCCCAAACTGAATTTTTATGATATTATACTTACATATTTTTACACTTATTATATTTACATTCAAAGTTTCTATTGAGATTTTAGAATTAGGCTTTGAATTTCTGTCATCATATTTTATGAAGTCATTAAGCTAAAATTATATATTTTTGTGATATAACTTATAATTGTGTATGAGTTACTGGACCGCCTCTGAAGGTGTACCCCATTTTACCCGATTAGTGAGAGAGAAAAACAAATTTTCACTAGTTTTAAAGACATGTCTGGAGTAAAGTTATGTTTTTCCTATCAGAAAATTATGGTTTTGTTAGCAGAAAGTTGCTAGGCAACAGAGGCATGTGTGTTCAAAGGCACTGGAAGAAGTAGTGGACGTTGAAATGCATGCGGTCAATTTGACCATTATGGCCATTCAAGTAACAAATACTCAGAACTCATTTGTGTTTAGTATTTTTAAGAAAATAACAATGTTAGAATTAAAGTGAGAGGAGGCACAATGTGTCTAAACAAGACATCAGAGTGAAGCAGAGACTGTCAGTAGCACTGTTAGTATCACGTCATGAGAACTGGGTGCGAATGTGAAGATAAACCATAGTGACATGTGGAGGAGTATGTGTTATGTATGTCAGGAGTCAGGCTGAGGTTAAGGGTGAGGGGGAAGTAATCTGAGGTGTGCAGTGGAGTAGCAATAGCATGATCAGTAGAGCAGTGGCATGTGTAAATAAGGTTTGGTGGGTTACCTAATCTCTAAGAAGCCATGGTACACACTCTCCTGAGATTTAAAGAGGCAAGCAGAGTGTGGAAGTCTGCAGCCTGAGGTTTCTCTAGGTTGAGTCTCCAAGCACCATCAGAAGAACACCATCATTTAGGAAGGTTGAAAAAAAATCCCTTCCAAATCCTCCAAACATTTTCTTAGCAAACCATAGGAATGATTAGGGATGAGTATCATTTACTGCTTATCAATTCAATTTTAATCAAAACTGTTATCGATAAAATTAACTTTAAATTAATGCAAAAAGACAAAAAGATTTCAAAAGAAAAATGAATAGACCATTTTGGAGCTTATAATTTAATTGTTTACAATACAGACATACAGTATGTACATTTATCACTCCTTTACTACGTAAAAAGGAATGTAAACTACTAACTAGCTAGTTTACTAAATTTGTTTTTTTTACTTCGGTTGCACCACATGTTCTTAAGGCAGAACATAGAAGGTCATAAGCTGGTCGGTTATGGAGGTAAGGTAACGCATATTTGCATTGAATGATGTAATATCCAAGTTGTTAAACATCTCTAAAATAGTTCTGCATTTATATGTTGCTTCATGAAGACCACAACATATAGTGAACACAACTGTCCAATGCTAAATGAGGGGGAAAAATTACATATTTGTAGTACATTACATTACAATCAATCACAAAAAAACAGACAAGAACGTGAGCCGTGAATGCTGGACCTAATAATAGCCTCTCGTTTTAATTGATGGATACAAACACAAAATGCTCCTTCAAAGAAAATTGAACTCATCTGTCATAACCCGTAAAAAAGTGAGACTTGGCAGAACATTAAGTACTAATAAATAAATGTATAAGTCTGCGAGCAGAGGGAGATGAAGGAAATTAGAACTTGTGGTTCTTCATTATCAGCACAAGATCATCAAAGTAATCTACTATCTAACATTTTTCATTTTCAGATACTGCTGTAAAGATTTAGTTTGACTTACATTAATGGTGCAACGCAAAACTACAGTAGTCAACATTCGGAGTGGATCAAAACCTTTCATTAAAAAATGTCCAAAAACTATTGAACAACACGCTTTTTGAAAAACCTTTTTTGATCCATTTCAAATGTTGATTAGTATATTTAGTAGTGCCTTAGTTGTAACTTAGTGTCCCTTTATATCGCAACTAGGATTCGTTTTAACTTTCGCACTGCTGTTGCTCCCCTGGGTTCTCATTTATAAAATTTGCATAGAAATTTGTATTAAAATTTTGCTCATATGATGATTTAAAATGCTTCAATTAAGTCAAAATTTAAGTTAAATATATTAGTTTACTTTAACATGCGCACATTTTCCTATCAAGTTCATTTCATATATATATATATATATATATATAAACACACTGTAAAAATATCTGTTAATGAACAGATAATGTTTATTTCCATATTTTGTGACTCACAAGTGTTTTCCATTTAGTTACGGTTGTGAATTGATTTATGGGACCTTGAGCTCTGCTCAGTCGATTTTTTATGTTAAAAATTCAACTCTACAGTTTAACAAAGTGACTTTTATTAACATTTAAGTAGTTTGAAATAATATATTGTATTAGAAATAATATATAGAGTTTGTAAAATAAAAAATGTACAGTTTATTACAAGGTTTTTGTACTATAATACACAACAACAGACCAGACAATATATCACTTTAAACTATTAAAAAGTTAATAAAAGTCTCTTTTTCAAACTTATTAAGGTTAAAAGTTGTTGGAAGAAAGATCAAGGTCTCATAATGCAATTTAAAAGCGTAAATAAATGGGGGAAAATTTAAAAATAAAAACATGAAACACAAAATATGGAAAACTGCTAATTTACGGGTATATTTAAGTGTATATCACAACTTTTGCATAGGAAGTAGAGTACACACATTTCTACCCCATTTTATACGTTCGCCACGTTTATAAACGACACCGCTGGTGATTGGAGCTGAAATGCTACTGACATTTCCTAAGCATTTAGTCAGATGCTATTCTTCTTCTATCTCTTCTGTCTCTTTCTCCTCATTCTGTCTATAATCTCTGAAACATCCAGCTTGAAATGATTTGTGGGGAGTGTGCAGATTTGGATGAGCTGGAAGAAATTTCCACTCTCCCTGGTGCCACTGCACATGTGCTGAACTACTGAGCCAAGAGGAGCCAATGCCTGGCAGAGTGACAGCACCAGCTTCCACTGTCCACTCTCTCATCGCAGCATGTTCCTTCCCATCAGAAGCATGAGGAAAAGATTTGAACAGCTTTATTTCTGGTCATTTAGTCAGTGTAAAGTCATTATGAGCAGATTTGCAGTCGCTTTGCCTCTAAACGCTTTCTGGAAGACCTCTTCTCCTAAATACTCTCTGTAATCACGCTCTCTGTTGATCTTTTCCTGTCTGTTTATTTTTGTTTTCTGTTATCACCCTCTCTCCTTTCTCCTTCAGCGTATCACTCCTCTTTTCACTTTCTTCCATTCATTTTCCTCTCTCTTTCTCTCTGACAGCAGCGGTCAGACAGCCTGGCTTTAATAGAATCCAGATGAGCTAGAAAAACACACTGCGGAGAGGGGCCCATTAAAGTGTGGGTGCTGTCATCATTCCACACGTGCTTCTACAGTATGAGCTTTACACCGCACAGTGTGAGTGTGTGTACGTGTGTTTGTGTATCTGCATATGCTTCTTAAATCAGACAGTCCATAAAATTATGTCATGATTGATTTACAATCGCTCTGATGCAAATGAAATCTGTTTGATTTTCTGTCAAGTCCCACTGGAGTCAAAGTCAGCCCCACGGATTGACATTTAGCTGATCTGAAACATTCTGGGAATGCAGAAAATGCACAAGGCAGATATACTGTAGAGCGAGAACCCACTTTTTAAATAGAGTACAAGGGTATTAGTAAAGGGCTTTTAAAATCATTTTTAAAAGTTCACCCAAATCAATTATGATCAATCTGCCATGTTTTAGTCACCCACATGATGCTCTAAACCTGTATACTTTTCTTTTTTAAACATAAAATATATTTTGAAAATGTTTCATTGAAATAGAACACAATGAAATTTGGTTCCCAAAGCACTTCAAAAAACCTGCTGTACATTTAGAGAAAGTATGTTTTAGTGCTACAAATATATAATTTTGTGCTGTTTATGAAGCAAAGAGATTTAAATATCCTAGGTGTTTAAAAAATACTGCTGTGTTTTAGAAACCAATTCCCCCATAAAAGTTAAAAATATAACATGTTTAAATATAACCTATGGTACATTCTATGTGACATTTATCTCATATGCATGTCCTGCAACAATAATTGCATACAGTACCGATCCGCCCTATAAGTATACTACGCATAGTGCGTAGGGCCCCACAAGTTATGGAAGAGGCTAGCTACCTTAGTCTGGCTAGTGCTATATCCTGCTTTCTATTCATGAGGATAATGACTTGCCACTGAAAAAAACTGTCAGTTTGAAATGCACTTTTTCACACAAATCTAAGTGGAAGTGGTAAGTTGAGGGAACAAAATGGTAAGAAAGTAGGATAGTGAGCAGTAGACATCCAGAAAATAGGGCTTTGAATGAAAAATGACCTACTCTTCATACACTACAAATTACTGACAGAAAGTGAAAGAATAAAGGATAACCCATTCCGGTTACCAAGACTATGCTAGTTTAAACGCACAATATGTTAGATATTTTTCATTAAAATACAAAAAAAAAATAAACCTAGAACAGTGTTATATATTTTACTGACTTATGTACTTAGGTTATCCAAAATGTTTCAAGGAATGTTCAAATCCAGTAAAGTAAGCAATTTTAACTAGTGAGACGGAATGTGTCCTGTATCGTCATGCTAATTATGTCATGCAGCTTTTATTTTCAGTTTGGTTTTAAAGAAAACAGGGAAACACCAAAGATGCTTTGATAGTGCATTCAATTAGACTGCACATAGCAGCACTTTAACAGAACCCTAAAATGATCACGAGCAGAAAAACCTAAAGCAGCGGACTGTGTCATAATAAAGGTGCTGTTGCTTTCATGCTGCGTTGCACTACCTTATATGAAATATAGAAATAATCTTTAAAGTATTTTTACAGTGCAAAATGTGAGAGTTCCATAGTAAAAAAAAAGGCTATTTTTGAGATGATATGATCTCTATAGTGTATTTTTCGCCAACTGTTTTTCAAAGCGACAGACAGCATTTTCTTTTTTTTGTGTGTTTTAACCATAATTGGCACTGTAACACGAAATAGTTTTCATGGCGATCTCATGTGGTGAATATGCAACCCTAAAGCATGATTTACTGGAACACACTGAAGTCAAAAGTGGGACATTTCACCTCTGACTGTCTGGAATGGGTCATAAAACTCCTATCAAACTAAAAGATGCACAATGAAATGTGTACATCAATGGAATAAAAAGTAGTGAACTGCATGTTAGCTTCCTTATTTGGTCTCCATTTGAATGGACCAAACAAGTGAAAACCAAAGTGAACCAGAAATTGTAAATAAAACCATATGTGTGCTAAAGCCAGCTGTTTATTGGACAGAAATACTTGTACTCCATTGGAGGGGTGTCTGCTGGGCAACCATCAGCTGTGCTGTCTGAAGAACCACCACTGACAAACTCTGACAGACCATTCAGATATTGTGTCTTTTGCTCACAAATTCTTTATTTCAAATGTAGACTATGGAATATTTGGTCTGCCAAATGTCATAGATGGAAAAATAAATAAAACGTGAAATTATAAAGCAAAAATTCATTCATTCATTCATTCATTCTTTTTTCTTCGGCTTAGTTCCTTATTTATCAGGGGTCACCACAGCAGAATGAACTGCCTATAAAGCAAAAATATAAAAAATAAGTACAAAACTATTTATAATAAGAAACAACACAGTCACGAATGAAAAACAAAACACGTAAATCAAAAACGTGAACAGAAAATAATCTGCACTTGTGTTTCCAAATGATGCCATTAGAGTTTCATCTAAATCACTCGACTTCAGCACCATCATTGGTCCATTAGTTGAGATTGCAGCTGCTCGATTCTCTAGCCAATGCGTCAAATGGGAGTTGACGTCACTCAAATGTGTGTTTGTGAAGTGTGTATTATACACAATTCAGTTATAACATTAGACTAGTTACCACATACAAACACAGAAACACTATTTTCTTTTGTTCGTAAATAAAACTTGCATCAGAGCTAGAGCTGAGGCATAGTTGATGATTGCTTAGCAATGGGAAACGCCATGGGTTCACAACACAAACTACGGGATCCTGATCCCTCAAAAGGTGCAGCACTTTTTGCAAAGATTTTGGATTGAAATTGAGATCATAATCACACCTTAAACTAACCATATCAGAGTCCATTTGGAAGTGGACCGAAACCAACTCCTCAGCTGGGCCCAAAATGCAACTGCTATTTTCACACCTGCCTGAAGGCACCAAAAGAGGAAAAGAACTTGAGAATGATTTAATTGAACCAAACAAGACAAGTGTGAATGTAACCTAAGCATATAACCAGAAGCTGTAGTTCAAACCACGCAATTTGTGATACTGTTTGGGAATGTCCAATGGAAGAATGTATTTGGGAAACACTGATCTGTTGTTAACGATGGAACTTGTGACCATAGTTGACTAACAATGCCTTTAAGAACCACTGCTCTATAAATGAGTGACAGATTAAAAGCCAGCAGCAATTGAAGTAAATCATCTTTATTGCATTTTTATTGCAGTCCACAAACAAGGCCTAGTTTGACAGCTGATGTCAGACAATTGGGCCTCCTCATTTACCTCGGCACAAACACCGCCTCACTAGTGTCTGTCCCTGTCAGAGTGCCACAATCAGTTTGGTTTATTTTGGACACCATTACTCACAATGATGAGGCAAAGGGACAGATGGGTCCATGTGGGACTTCATTTCGTCTGCTCCCTGTCACTTTTCCTCTCTTCTCTCCAGGACAGCATGCAAAACAGAGTAGGAGAGAGAGAGTATTCTCAATGAAAATATTATCCTGTGAGTGGCCGCTGCAGTCGTAAAAGAAAACACAACAGCAATAAAAAGCTGACATTTCAATTAATGGCCGACTGCTTCTGCTGAGAATTAAAAGGGAATGGTCACAATCTGTCTTCCTCCAAGCCCACCTGTGTCACTAGGCTTTTACAGCAGAGCACAGGATGTTTCCTTAATCACATCCATAGGGAGAGACACATCGACTGCTGCCTCATACATGCATCATGCTGACAGATACGGTCAAGCTACGTGCTCTCTATCCAGCTCTGTACTTCCTAATTAAATTTTAATGTAAAGATAGAAATAAAAAATATAGAAATGCATAAATACATATTTTTATATAGAAATGTTAAAGGGAACCTATTGTGCCCCTTTTTACAACATGTAAAATAAGTCTCTGATGTCCCAGGTGTAGTTTCGGCTCACAAAACCTCACAAATAATGTTTTATAACTTTTCGAAGCTGCCCCTTTTAGGCTTTGATTCTAATTGTGCCGTTTTGGTGACTGTCACTTTAAATCTAAATGAGATTGTGCTCCCAGCCCTCTTTTCTTGTCAAAGTTTAGGGCAGTTGTGCAGCTTAAAATGTAATATTAACAACATCAAATATTAAAGTATGAATAAATATATACTATTTACTATTATTATATACATATAAATATCATAATCATACTATTAATCATATACTATACAATGTCACCCTCACATCTATTCATGCACATGTACCCATATATAAATCTGATATAATATGGCATTATATGCAAATAACATGTATGACATACCAGTTCATATTTGGATTTCACATATATAAAATAAATGTCAAACATGCAACATATTTCAAAACTTTGCTAAAATTCCCATTTACATATATATTTTCTTCAACCATTAGAATTACAAATTTGCACATATACTGTATGTTCATATATATTAGCTATAATTATATATCTGTTCATATATGGCCATATAGTATAATTATATCTAGTATATTTGAACATATATTTACATATTTGTAATTCCAATGTTGCATTTATTTGATACACATGAGATCCAAATATAAATGTGTATGTGATATATGATCAGATTTCTGTAGCATTGATATATCTACAGCATTAACACATGCAGGGTTTTTCTCAGCACTGGCCCAAAGGCTTTATCCACATCCTCTCAAAGATGGACACCAGGTGCTAAAAGACATGAGAATCTTTTCAAAATAAACTGCTTTTGGGGAAGTGCAGTTTTAATACGGTTGTAATGGAAGAGCTCAGTCCCATAAAGTCTATAAAGCAATAAGCCCTCTGCTCTGCATCTTGCTAGTAAAAACAGCCTGAGATCTGATTGGTCAATCCCTGGGATGCCAGAGTCATCTGGTCTATGCCTGGGTGGCTTCAGTTTACAGGTTCAATAATGAATTCAGTCATGCAACAAACAACGTATTTCAAGAGCAATTAGGGAAGTGATATGGTGGCTGTAACGGTTAATTCCATGGTCTTTATAACTTATTAATCTAATAGCATTAAGCAGTAGGTAACTAACTGTAAGTACTTTACAGTAAATGAAAGCTGTACACTTATTATAAGGTGCATGAATTTGATTATCCTTTGCTATTTATAACCTCAGAGCTTTCCGTAGAGCTCAATAAAGGGATAGTACATCCCAAAATGATATTACTCTATTATTTACTCATTACTAGTTTCTTACTTTTGTTGAACTACAATAAATAAATACATAAATAAAATATTCAGTGCTCAGCATAAATGAATACACCCCATTTTGAAAATGAATAATTTTATCCATTTCTCAGTGAATATAGGTAAAATATTGTGGTGCATTTGAACAAAGCAGATTTATTAAACATATATTTATTAAAATAGCATTTTAGTCACTGAATATCTTTAGAAATAGAAATATAATATACTTAAATTCATGCAAAGTATTGCAAAAAAAATTACAAACTACAAAATAAAAATATTTTTTTTTTTTGTTTGCTTCTCTAGATTTTTCCCCTTTTTACATTTTTATTAAATATTTTCCCCTATAATATAGAAATTTAGGTGTACAAATTTTTGGATCATTATTGTAAATTATTTTGTTAGATTAGCTCCAGATTTGGCTTCAATACTGACTAAACTTGTATATACACAAATATAATATTGTATAGCATCCAATAGAAACTATTAATTAAAAAAATAGGTGTACTCATATGCTGAGCACTGTATGTAGAAGAATGTTGGAAACAAAGCCATTAACTCCCATAGTATTTTTCCCTATTTATGGAGGTCAGTGGCTACGGGTTTCCAGCATTCTTCAAAATATCTTTTTTTGTGTTCATCAGAACAGAGAAACTCATATAAATTTGGAACCACTTGAGGGTGAGTAAATGCTTAGTAAATATTCCTTTTTGGGGTGAACTTTCCTTTTAACATATTTCCATAAATGTAGTCAAGTAATCTGCAAACCTACTTAAATAATTTTTGCTTCAGTACCAAACGAGCACCATTGAGCTAAAAAGCTGAAATGTGAGTCAGGGGACACTGAGGCTGTCTTGTCCTTCAAATCCTCAGGTTAACACTGTAACTCTGGCCAAAAAGACACATGAGAGGTGACGCTGAAATTGAGGAGACATCTGTGTGCGGACAGAAGAATTTAAAGAGCCATGTGAGTCTGCTGTTGTTAACATTAAGTCAATCTGAATTCCTGTGATTTGTACGGCCCATGAAGCACATCCAAATATAGCAATGAGCAGTTATATGATTTCCTCTCTTGAATTTCATCTCTTTTTATTAAATTCAGTTGGATGGTGACCCACTTTGTGATTTTTCAACCCATCACGATCCTTGAAAATACAATTGGTGTTAATTAAAGGGTTAGTTCACTCCAAAATAAATTCTGTTATTATTACTCAGCCTCAATCCCGATATTTTTGTCTATCTTCAACACACAAAATGTAGATATTTTAGATAAAATCTGAGAGCTCTCTCATCCTTCATAGACAGTGATGGTTCTGAGACATTCAAAGTCCAAAAGGAACCAAAAACATTTTCAAAACATTTCATGTGCCTTCAGCGGTTCAACTATAATCATAAAAGGTATGATTACACTTTTACACCCCCAACCCCCAAAATAAAACAAAAACAAAAATTAAAAATAAAATAAAGGCAAGTTTGAAATTATAATACGATAATGTCTCTCGGCTGGCCTGGGAACGCCTCGGTATCCCCCCGGAGGAGCTGGAGGAAGTGTCTGGGGAGAGGGAAGTCTGGGGTTCTCTCCTAAGACTGCTGCCCCCGCGACCCGGCCCCGGAAAAGCGGTTGAAAATGAATGAATGAATGAATGAATGAAATAAAGGCAAGTTTGAAATTATAATACGATAATGATAATTTCGGGTTTGACTGTATTTGTTTGCCTTTGACTTCCACATAAGGTCTGGGTGTGCAAAAAGTATTGATGATAATTCTTCCAAATTTGAAGTACAAATGTTGCCATATAAATTTTTGCATCAAACGACAATTGGTCAAAATAAAAAGTCATGTTTTCAGACATGGTTATTAAAAGCAAAATCAATGTTTTAACTTTTAAGAGTTTTAGGAAAACAATATTTGTTTGACTTTTCTAGTGGTGATTTTCAATGTTATTTTGAGGACAATGCACTACTTACACTATTTATACTACAAAATGGCATAGAATCGTGCATAAGTACGTGATTTGGGACGCACCTAATGTGTCATCAGAAAAGTTTACAGATTTTGTTGGCATTATTTTATTTTACATTATTTTAATAAACACTGCAGTATTCCATAAAAAAAAAAACGACTTTAAGGCCCATTGTTACAGCTGGTATGTGTTTTGGTCAATTGGATAGCAAATAGCATTGCATTCCCAATTACACCTGGTGTATTCATCAGTCTCTTTTTTCCACTTGACAACTTTTATTAATTTCTTTGAACAGAGGGTCTATGGTCAGGTGTATGCATAGGCTTTTACTGATCTTTTAATCCATTATTGTGAAATGAGCTTGCCCGATTTACACATGAACATAAAAACAGTGAGAAACGATACACATCATCAACTTTGCTTCTGCTGTGGTAGCCACAAAACTACACCAAATGCTGCGGGTTTGTGTTAGAATCAGTATCGATCAAATGCATTTTGACAACTTCTGGAAATGTAGAAAGTAGACAAAATCAAAACCACCCCATTATACCATTGTCCACTTGTGATTGGATCGACACGAAGCACAACATGATACCAGGCATAAACAGAGGATCGTTATGAGTTAAAGCAATGAGGGAGTATAATTAAATTTTAAAAAATGAATTGCTCTTCCACTTGGAGTTAATTTAATCTTAACATGAGGTTTTAACTGGGTATCTGTGCCCAGAGTTGCTTACTAAGCATTATATTGGCATAAATTTATCCACTCCTCCAAGCTCACTGTGTGTAAACTGTGCCCTTGGGTGTTTTCCTGGTCTCCTCCTCTCTTCCACAAGTCTCTACTTCCTGCCGCATGCTTCTTTTACTATACAGACCTTGAATAAACCAATGGCAATCATTAAAAGAGTCATCTCTTTCCACAGGGAAACCTGATCTTGCTACACATCTACTTCAATTTATCATCCTTATTACAACTATTTATAGTTTTTAATACTGTATGTTGAATACTGCAATATTGAGATTGGAGGTTTGTTCATGCTTTGGTTTTGTTTCTCAAGGTCAAATGCTGTTTCCATCTGCCTATTTTTATGTGAAAAAAAAAATGCTTCATGGAAACTCCAAGATGCCCATACATTTTGAAAATGCACATAAAACACATAACTGAGTATAATAAACTTTTTATCCGCTAAAAAATGTGCAGAAATTATGATGGAAACACATTGACGGAATAAATTCCATTATGCACATCAAAAAAGGCATCTGATCTTGTTTTAACAGATCATGTGATGATAAAAACGGGTGCTATGGGATGGCATTAATGGGCAAACCAGCGAACCATATTGTAACATCTGAAATGTTGCTTTGGTCATTCTAAAATGCCTTAGTAAAAGTCCATCATCAAAGTGTTTCAATATTATTACATCCATTATTACATCTGTCTTGAGTGGCTGCTCTCCTAATGAGCACCTCACACATCCAAAAGCCACCGGGCATTCATTACATGTTTATTATATAAGAAAAAAGCCCACAGTGGCTTCTCCTACCACATTACATGACATTTTTCTAGTTTATCAGAAAGTGATGACTTCTTATTTTCTTCTTTTGTTCTCTTAGACTCATTGAATGGAAACGCTGTTTTATTGTTTCAAATGTTTTATGTGATATTCCAGTCCTTCTTTGGATGGAAACATAGCTAATAAAATGTTTCTCATTAGGCACATTAGGCACATATACGCTGAAAAAATTACATTAGGCCTATTTTAGAAGATTTAGTTGATATTTTTTAGTCAATGTGTCCAGCATTGATCTGCTGACTGGGGGTTAGCAGAAATAACTGGACACTGATGCCATCGAAAAATGACTGTTGACGTCTTTAGATCACAGATGAGTTCAAAGGTTGAGGTCCATCAATGAGGTCACATGATGTGATCAGAGTGGATTATGGTGAGGTCACTGATTACCCCCTGAATGAGGTCACTACTGACCTGACAAAATAGAGCGCAATGGCAATGATGTTATTAAAGAGCTATGAGACCACCAAACACATTTTATGATATATATATATGTATACATACACTGTTGGTTACACACAGTGCTAAAAACAGTAATATGACTCATAAATTTTATCAACAATCAACATTCTTCCGGTTTGAAACAGAAAGTTGAAGGATCATGAGATATGAGATAAATGAATTCATTTGGAGTGGTGATTGGCTGTCAGGACTGTAGTGCAGTGACTTCATCAGATTCTTAATGTGTTTCCGCATTTATTCCTTAGAATGAAGGAGATATAATTATAATAGCATTAGGGGTGTCATGCTACAGGCATAACGATTCAGTTCATGTACTCTGACAATGAGTACAGTCAGTCCAACATTCAGAGACAGGGGTCATATGTGTGTGTTCATTTTCTAAGTGCACAAACACAAAAGTGTTTTTATTTTTTTGCATTTGTAAGGAACATTTTTAATATTTGAATAGATATTAAATGATACAGTAACAATTTAAATTGAAGTGACCCTTTAATCTTCAGTCGCGATACATATTTTTCAAGTTCTATGTACTGATAGTTTGCTAAAAAATAAATAAATAAATAATAAAGGTGTCCTTTTTTTCCCTCATTAAATTACATTTTTAGAAACCTCTTTCATAATTCTTCCATCTCATTAAAAACTGTCCCCAAAAAGAGTCAGACTATTGTAATATTCATTGTAAGTCATAGACCACGAGCCCCCAGGTGAATTCAGGTAAATTGGCCTATTCTTTGTCATTGAAAAGTGGCCCAATTTTTCCATATTCAACCTTATATATACATACTTTATAATCATGCAGAAAGCAAAGGCTACATTCAGAATTCTACATGAACATATTTTATCTTATTTCTGCATTATGGTACATGCAAATAATTTTCTGTATGCAGACATTACCCAGATGGCCTAGTACTAGGGGCCAAATTATTCAGGATACAGGGCACACTGAACAAAACAGAAAAGTATCCCACAACGCAATGCATTGGCTTAACATTTGGAGTGCGCTTAATTAGCTAGATAATATATAAATAATCAGCCTGTAATATCAATGTTTAACGTCTCTTTCTTAACTCATTATTTCATCAGTTGGCCACAGGCTATGGTAATGGTGTGTCGTGATAACATTTGGCTAATATTTTGGTAAGCATGACTCTATACGCCAAGAAAAGAGAGCAGAAAAGTTGGTGTTTTCTCCAAAATGACTTTGTACTATGGCATCTTCAAAACTCAAATAGCTGGTCTTCAATCAGTACAGAATGTTGCCACTAGATTCGTTTTAAAAAAGAAAAAGAGGATCACATCACTCCGCACCAAAAGGCGCTTCATTGGCTGCCTGTTCAGATTAGAATACATTTTAAAATCCTGTTATTAGTTTTTAATTCTCTTCACTGTCAAGCACCCACCTATTTATTTGTGCCTCACATAGGAGAGTGGGTTTGACAAACCACCTGTAGAAAACACACTCTTTAATCTCTCTGACACTTTAACTGACATTTGCACCAGTTTTGCACATTTGCACCACACACTTTCTTACAATTACAAAATCCTAAATAGCACTTAATTCTCTAAGCACAAACAGTTCCTTTGTATAATTAGCACTTCTGGTGTGTATTGTCTCTTCTTGTTGAATCGCAGAATGCTTCCTCATTTGTAAGTTGCTTTGGATGAAAGCGTCTGCTAAATGTAAATGACTAAATGCATAACCATCTGTTAACTCCACACTCCAGACTCAAGCGTAAAGGTTATCATGCATTCTCAGTGATTGGCTTTGGAATGACTTGCCAGTGGAGATCAGAATGACCCCTGTAGCCTGTCTATTTTTAAGTGACTTTTGAAAATCCACTTGTTTACATTGGCCTATTATGAATTTTATTTGGCCTGTTTTATGTCTTATCTGTGTGTATATTTTAATATTTTTTATACATGTATCTCTCTTTATGTTCTTGTTTTGTGGTAAAGCACTTTAGTCAGTTTTGTGGCTGTTTTAAATGTGCTATCCAATTAAGCATAAACTTGAAACAAATTATTAATATTAATGCAATAATATTTTTGTACTGATTGTAAAACGAAAAAAAAAAAAGATTATTAGAAAAGGATTATTAACAACAACAAAAAAACACTGTAAAAAGTGATTAGTTGACTTTTAAACATGTAAACATGTTGAACATAAGAGTTCCAAATTAGGTTTAATTACTTTATTAAGTAAAGGTAATAATCGCTTTTTAATGTACTAAATAAATAATAATTAACCTACAGTATCCACACATGAATATAATTATTTTTAAATGTATTTGAAAATACAGCTTTTTTTTTCTCCTGAAGTTCATGCAATCCATGTATGTGATGTCCATTTATCTTCTCAGATCAGAAAAGTACACAAAAGTGCATGTATATACATACTATATGGAAAAATCTCAAAAAATTATATTTTTTGTTTTTAGAT
Organism: Danio jaintianensis; assembly: GCA_903798115.1. Classification (NCBI taxonomy): domain Eukaryota; kingdom Metazoa; phylum Chordata; class Actinopteri; order Cypriniformes; family Danionidae; genus Danio; species Danio jaintianensis. The sequence continues at coordinate 22,303,600 of CAIGQV010018227.1, read as the reverse complement.
ATTTTTGTAATGTCTATATATTTTGTTAATTGTATTTTTGTTTTAAGTGTTGTAATTTAGTTAAAATAAAAGAGGAAGAAAGAGAAAACTTTCATAAGTGACTAACTGGAATAAATAAATAATTAATTAAATAAAAATGTTATTCAAATACATTTATTTACATTTTTCATTTATTCATTTTAAACAACAAAACCTTTTATGCTTTTTTACTTTTAGTTTGCTACAATAACCCTGGGGTTTTTATCCTGAACACAGCCAACAAAGTTTTTAAGCCAACTCACATACTTGAGTTTATGCGAGTCCTCTGGTGCTCAATATCAGTTTTGTGCTTCGTTCTGGTAATGAGCATCTTCTAAAAGCTGACACATCTACGAGCACCAAAACACACAGAGGAGCCAACAGTAGTGACATGTTCACCATCAGCCCACTTGAAAAACCACAGCTGCTGCTAACCCAAATCCCAGGATGCCTTGCGTTCCTATTCCCTCCAACAGCGGGCGAGCAGTAAAGAGACACATACGATTTCTTGGCACCACCAAACACAACATCAACCCAACGATCAGAAGAACTGATCCCCACATGAATGAGCCTCCTCTGAACAACATATTTTTTGCCAGTTCATAAAGAGTCAGATGTGGGACATGAGGAGATGTGGCGCATCAAGCGCTTCAGCTTTTTTGTGCCAATGAATATCATTAGCTATCGCCGCTCCTCTAATCAGTCTCCAGGAACGTTCTCCCGCCCCCTTGTCTTCCTTCATTTTCATTTAGACTCTGCCAGCGCTAATGCATAAATTTTGAATTCCTTTTATTAAGAGGCTTGATTAAATCTCGCAGGGAAAGTGGCTGTTTTGCATGCAGGCTGTTGCACTTGATATTGATGGCGGAACCTTAACCTTTGTCTGGGTTCTTCTTTTGAGACTTGCTCAATGTAGAAACAACTGAACATCAGTTTAAAGGCTCGTTCCCAACAAAAAAGAGGCTCTCTTCAGTTCTGGCACATGAAACAAATGCTTGTTCAATGATAAAATAAAAAAGTACATGACATAAAGGAATAGTTGTATTAAAATGAAAACTTACTCCATATTTACTCATCCTCAAGTGGTTTCAGACCTTTAAGACATTCTTTTCTCTGTTGAACCAAAACAAAACATGCTTTTTAGGAACACAGAAAGAAATACTTGTTTAAACTACTTATTTAAAATGAGCTAAAAACAACATAATTCTTGAGATTTTTTGGAGGACAACTCAATTTTTTTTATGTTCAATCCACTTAAATTTGTTATGTTAACTTAATCAATTTGTGTTGGGACAACATGAATATATTTGTGTGGAACCCTGCATTTTTTAATGTGTGTGTTCAACCAAAGAACAAAACTCAAACAGGTTTAGAACAACAGAAGGAAGAGGAAAATATGACAGAATTGTCATTTTTGGGTAAACTATCCATTTAATACAAACTAAAGTCTAGTCACACACACACAGTTCCAAACCACCTCAATACAACCAAATAAAAATTGCTCTGTTAAACTGTAGAGTACCGGCACAGTGGCTAGCACTGTTGCCTTACAGCAAGAAGGTCACTGGTTCGAGTCCCGGCTGGGGGAAGTTGGCATTTCTGTGTGGAGTTTGCATGTTCTCCCCGTGTTCGCGTGGGTTTTCTCCAGTGCTCCGGTTTTCCCCACAGTCCAAAGACATGTGTTATAGGTGAATTGAATAAACTAAATTGGCCGTAGAGTATGAGTGTGAATGCAAGAGCATATGGGTATTTCCCAGTACTGGGTTGCAGCTGGAAGGGCATCCGCTGTGTAAAAAAACATATGCCGGAACAGTTGCTGGTTCTGTGGCGACCTCTGAAATAGAGACTAAGCCAAAGAAAAATAAAATGAACTGTAGAGTTGAGATGAAGATCCCATAATGCAATTTGAAAGTGTAAATGAATGGAAAATGCCTCTGATTGAAACACCTGAGGCTATGTGCAAATGTTAATTAACAGATTAACAGTTTTACAGAAATAATCATTTTAAAAGCAATCTCAATGACCATTTGTTATTCTGTCTCATTAACGTTATAGATTTTAATAGTTTGTTAGAATTCGAATGACTAATAAATCTCAATTTAACACTGTCATAATTATGTTGTTTCCCAGTGATGGGTTGCAGCTGGAAGGGCATCTGCTGCGTAAAACATATGCTGGATAAGTTGGCGGTTCATCCCGCTGTGGCGACCCCAGATTAATAAAGGGACTAAGCCGAAAAGAAAATGAATGAATGAATGAATAATTATGTTGATGAATAAATTCCATCATAGTGCTCATCCATTGCATTTTTTCAGAGATTAAAATAAGACAAAAATAAAATATTTTGAATGAGAAAAAATATGAATCTACTAGTTGACTATGAAACTGTAACCACTGACTTCCAAAGTAAGAAAATCAAATACTATGGAAGTCAATGGTTACAGTTTTCCAACATTCTTTAAAATATCTTCTTTCAAAGTCAAGTGAGTAGTGAGTGTCAAGTATGGTCACACATAATAAAAATTGGTTCCTGAATCAAACCTGCAACCTTTCGATTACAAGTCTCTAACTCCTCCCTAACCAGTATAGGCCACAACTGCCCCCTGTTGAACACGACTATGTAGATAACAGAGTACAATTTAACATATTCAACGGCATCTTCATAAGACTTCTTCTTTGGGACTTTTTTTTACTTAGAAGCGCTACTTAATAATTAAAAAAATAATAATCATACAGTAAGAGAACTAAACTTTCCAAGTGCTTTAAGATTTGAGCTGTGTTCAAATCAGTTCAAACATATTTGAAAAATTGGCTTTGAGCTCTTCATATGATGTTAAATATTTTGTGAAATGTGCAAACTCTGACTGCCCTTCCGTTAATAGCATTAAACTCCTCCAGACCACAAATAGGACTACAAATAGGACAAAAAACAATATTTGAAACAATTGTCCCATCAGGCATTGCTAGTAAATTTCACGGTTTCAAATAAAATGCAAGTAATGCACTGAATTAAACATTAAACAACTGAAACAATATTTTTTTTCAAAACATGCTCCAATAATCTTTGTTATACAACCTGCTTTTCGAACACTCTTGCTCGTTCACTCCAACCCACAATCAGGTTAATTGCTGCCAAAAGCAATCTAGTTTAAGAAGAACAACTTTAAGCAGGATGTAAGGCTACATTTTACAGCAGCATGTTTTTTCCCCTACATTAGCAATGAAATGCACTTCTAATACACCGAAAGGGATGCACAGAATCACCCTGAAGAGTCATGGAGTTATCACTGTCAGTCATTATCATTAGTTATCTGCTCTAATATCAATATACAGCAACAAAATAAGAGACATAACAAGAATTAAGAAATAATGAGATGTCTCGGATGCAAAACAAAGCTCAGATGTGGCGAAATAGATGAGAAGCTATTGTTTGTATCATTAGCATGTAATCGCTTTATATCTGCGCAAAAAGCAAAGTGGTCTGAAGTTCCCCGTTGTTGGCTACTGAAACAAAAATGATAAGCGAAAGGCCACAGTTCCCACAGACGCCATTGTTCATGACAGAGCCAAAAATATGAAGACTTGAATCTAAAAGAGAGATAAGCAAAAGCACAATAGCAAAATATAATCCGGTTTAAAATGACAATTCTTGAGGTTCAGCAATAAAACAGGTTCAGCGTCTTTTTATTACATAACACAAGCATCCTTTTTTTCAGAACTATTTTTTGGAATTAAAGAGAAAGTAACAAATTGAATTAAACATTACATTTTAAGCACAAATACTAAAACTGTATTTTCTTGTAAAACATATGAGACAACTTCTGTGCTATTTTCCAACTTTTCAAAAGTCATATGATAGTTCTGTGTAACAAAATGATGATATTTAAGCCATAAGTCAATTTTCACTGTAAAAATTATGTTGCTGCCTTACATTTTTAAGTTGAATTAACTTTATTAGTCATTCCAACTTACGTCAATTAAAATGACTAAAAACATCGTTATAATTTAAACTTTAAAATAAAGATGAAACCTGATTAACTCACAAAAATAAGTACAAGTTACAAAAACGTGATTTTTAATCATAAACAGTGTTGGCCTAAATTAAATTCATTCATAGTTATTAGTATCAATGAGCAGAGCAAGTATTGTAGTTTTTATTATAAAGCCTTTTAAAATATCTTTTAGTCATTTGATTGTGTTTTAAATTATGAAATTGATAACACTTATGTTACAATTATTTTTATGATGCAACAAAATAAATATAATAAGTTTATCTTTTTTCAATGATCATCTAACATTTTGTTCTGTTTTTCCATACAGAATGTTCTGTTTCTGCTTATGTCTCAGACTGAAACAACGGGCCGATGGGTAATGATATTATTCTAAAGACTCTGTATTGAAAAATGCCATTACTGTGGGTAAGTGTGTATTGTGAACTAATGATGGCAAAACTGCCAAGAGGGAGCATACAATATGCATACATTAGATAGCAAATGAGTCTGCTGTGAATAAACAGACAGAGAAGACATCTGCTTAGCATAGGGAGAAAAATGATTTCAAATTGCATTCAGCCACCAAAAATACTTCACCGAAGCAAATGCGTTTACAGTACATCAAGATTGAAATTAGACCGGCTTGGCCTAAAACTGCAGAGGTTATGAATTATCTGGATTAATCTGATGATTTGCAGATGTGTGCGAATAAGACTGTTTTTATTTTAAATGACAAAAAAGGAACAGCATTACATCAAACATATTACATCAAACACATTTCCATCACTGAATAAAGGAAGATTATGGCATTATTTACTCATTTTTATGTGACCTGTGACTTTCATTCTGCTGTGGAGCTTGACAGAATATGTTTTGATGAAGGTTTATTCTGTATTTGTCTTTGCAATGAGTAGACAAAATTACAATAAATAAATAAATAAGTGTCAAAAATACACTGTAAAAACAATTTCCACACAAACAATTTCCACTCGTAAATTGTAAGTAAAAAAAATAACAACAAAGAAACAGTAATAAATACAATGAGTTAAACATGAAATTTAGAAAAATTGAAATATACAGTATCAACTAAAAATGAGTACACGCACTTTAAAAATATTTTTTTTTTTTGCGATTTCTCAGTGAATATACACAATATATTTTGCTGCATTTAAACAAATGTTTTAATAAACAATTTTATTGATTAAATAACTAAGATCTATAGGAATAGAGATCATGCATTCAAATTCTAACAATGTATTGCATTGTATTTAGGGTTCGCATGATTTTTACTCTTTATTAAATTTTAGTCAATGCAGTTTTTCATGTTTTTAATGATGCAAAAATAAATTTGGACAGAACTGTGTGTAGGTATAATGTGTTCACTGTAATATTGGAATGATATGAACACATGTCTCTCAAAGAACAGGATTTGCAAAGAAACTGAGTCGCTGCTCGCTGCAGAGCCATTTGGGCTCCAGCTCTGCCCATATGGCTCTGCAGTGAGCACCACTTGAAGAAACTGGGATTAAAAGATCTGTTCCAACTCTCTGTGATCATCTGCACCTCAAGAATGGGTTTTACAAGTTTAAAATCTTTTTAAAACAGTGCATGTTTGTAATAAATAAAGACAGTAAAATCGATATGTAATTCATAACCGCTGGAATCACCACATCCACAGTGTCAGTACAACAATATATGAGGAGCAACAATATACGAGAGCAAAAACAGTGCAAACTTTGCAACGACATTTGCGTGTGACTCAGCGTTTCAGAAAAGCTTGAATAAACTAAACCACAAATACATCAAATAAACTTACTTGGTATTTTTGACTATATGAGCTGGATTTCTGTTTCATCCGTGTCTGTCTCTGCCACTGACGTAACATGAGAAGTAGACATGCACGTGGGAACGGTGGGCGAGGACTCTGGATGGTCTGGCTATGGTTCAGTGAGGTGAACGGTAGACCAGACAGTGAGTACGTTTACATGGACACCAATAATCCGATTTTAATACGATTAAGAAAATACTTTGATTAAGAGTCTACAATGTAAACAGTGATTTTTGATTAATTTAATCCGATTAAGGTCATAATCGAACTAAACAGAAATCAAATTAAGACATGTGGAGTATGCCTATTTTAGTCGCATTATTGAAGTGCAGTACAGACATGTAAACACCTTAATCAAACTATTACCATCGTGAAGGATTTTCGCCGCATTTTGCGATAGGATACTCTATACACATGGCTGTTTGACACTATTCTCTGCACCTTCCGAGTCAGTAAAGGACCACAGACACCTGCATCGCGAAATGCGGAGGGTTTTTTTTCCCATACGGTGTGCGGTATCAAATTCCATTAAAACAACACTCTTCCAGCAGATTAAACTCGCATCCAATATCTCGTTTGACATGGGGGCATGCATGAAATGTTCCTGAATGAAAGTGAAAGTGAAAAACTGCAGTTAAAGTCAACAAATTAAAAGTGAAACACCCAAAATTACATGAAACTCTGGAGGAAACATGGATAGCGCGGTGACACAATGATGTTAATTGAAATGTGCTATAACATGTAAAACGGGATCATGAAAGGAACATTCAAAAAGCAACTCATGTAAACACCTTAATCATATTATTGTCTTATTCAGAGGCAAATAATTTGATTACTGATGTCCATATAAACATAGTCACTGATGACTTGGGTGACTATGGAGGATGTTGTTGATGATGGTGTATATATATATATGAGCAATATCACACGAGTAGCAGTGCGATGTGGCTGTATATATTGGCACTGGTGGGAGGTGTGCGTTGTATAAATATAAATACTGTTGTGTATATATATATATATATATATATATATATATATATATATATTTATATTTATTTATACAACAGTTCTCTCTGGTTCTTGAATCTGATTGGCTGATAGCCGTGGGATATTCTGCAAATAACAGCACTAGTCCAGCCTCTTAACCCTTCACCCTTATGTATTACTCTGCCCACATACAGCGACAAGCAGAGGACACTCTACAGTTTGACAAATACTGCTGTTGGACAACATAATGTACTTTTGGGGCTTTTTTTGTCGAGAATGTAGTTGTTTAGATTGCAACTATGAAGTTTATTTATAAGGATAGTGCCTATTTTAAAATATTTATAATTTTTGAGAGGCCAGTCATTGAGCAAAGAAGGTTGACGATGTTCATCCATAAGTCGGTGACAGAGACTGCATAATAAGCCCTAAGAGAAAAACTGCGTAATTTCAAACTACAGCTGATCAAATCATTATTAAACAGGTAAATGACTTTCTAAGTTGATCTCTCTCTTTTGTATGTTGTAGTGCTGTATTTATACCATAGTAATATTGTGATCTCTGGATTGCAACAGAGAAATACTGGGAAATCTCTGTAGACCTTGTTCAGACTTATAATCTTAAAATGTGAGCAAAATCACCTGTTTTGTCATCAATTTAGACATTACGCTAGAGAATCATTCAAACACTAGCTCTAAAGTGACATTAGTGAATGAGCAATGGTTTCTGCTGTTCTGACGTCAGCTGCAGATGTAAAGGAATAGCGGAAGAAAGTAGTTCCTCTTACAAAAGGGTTTTAAGACTCTCCGTGTTTGATTTTCTTTTTTATACACATGATTATGCCGTCGAACTGTTGATATACACGCAATATCACACTCGTAGCAGTGCGATGTGGCTGTATATCGTCACTGGTGGGACACTAAGGCACGATATATATATATATATATATTTATTTATTTTTATTAATAACTTTTTCTGCTATGGTCACATGTCTTTATGGAATATTCTACAACCGACTTCTTTGTTTCTGTTCTGTTTGTTATTTTAGTAACATGAACAACTATTGTCATTTAATTCATTATTTGAAAAAGTTTTTATATATTCAATTATGAATGTGTATAGAATATATATCATATAGTATATCATATATAGCATATAAATAAATTTATATGCTATGTATAAACTTTTTTTGTAAAAGATTTGTAAGTTTTGTAAAAACATTCTTGTAATGCTTATGAAATTTGTGTTTCAAAACCTTTTGCGCTGTTTTCCTACACTTCTGGAGTCATTACAGTTGTGTATAGGCTATATAAAAAATAAAAATAATTAACAGTGAATAATGACTTTGTCATCTTTCTGAAGACCATCCTCTTTCCTTTTACAGAATATTTAGCAACAAATATATCTGTTCCGGAGTTAAAACGTCAAATGAAATCAGAACAACAGGTTCATTAGATATTCCTTTAACCCTTCTGTGCTGTTGGAGATGTTTTTATTCACTACGGGGTGATTTTTAGTCACAATTTTCTCTGTGTATCAGCAAATGGAATGATTTTTGGTGACAAATCTTATTTTGTCACATATTTTAAGAAAATGTTTTGAAAAACTAAAAAAATGTAACAATACTTTCTGGGCAAATGTACTACTCTTTTGTTATGTTTGTGGCTGTTTTTGCCCCACTGACGTCCATTATAACAACATTTTTTTGATTGCAAAGCCTTGAGAGCATATAATCATGTATTCTTTGTTGTTGGCGGTTTCCCCTGTTGAGAAGAGGTAAAATTTGTTATTTGTACTGTAGATCAACAGTTGCAGTGCGAAAAAGCTTAGTTTCTGACTTTTATATGGAGTATAGTGTGTGTGTGTGTGTGTGTGTGAGCGTGTGTGTGTGTGTGTGCATGCGTGCGTGCGTGTGTGAGAGAGACCTTTGCGCACTTACCTTGATATGTCTGAGAAAATCAAAATAAGCATGCACATACATTATAATTTGTTATTTTACTCCATAGAACTCCATATAAAAGCCAGAAACTTTTTTTTCACAGGCCTATCTAAAGGGTTAATGGTGCCACCTGACGCCGACAGTAAAACTTGCCAATTTAACCTTTTCCCAACAGGGAAAACCACCAACAATCAAGAATGCATGATTATGCGGTGTCATGACTTTGAAATAAAAAAAAATGTGGTTATAATGGACATCAATGGGGCAAAAACAGCCACTAAGATTAGCGGAAGGGTAGTAAATTTGAACAATACACAAGGGTTAATGCTAGTCTTCAATAAAAATGCAAAATGCATACACATCAATTTCAGCTAAAATTACATAGAATTATTGCAATAAACATCAAAATACGAAAAAAATGCTGGTCTTGCAGAGCAGAGAAAAAGGAAAGGAAAAGGAAAAGTAGAGAAAATGAACATTCACCATGCGCGCGCACACGCACACACACACACAGATATTTATATATATCTATAGAAATCAGGTAAAGTGTGTTTCATGCGCTCTCTCTCTCTTTCCTCCCCCACACGTCCATCAACAAAATGAGTTCAGACAGGCAGAGGACAGATGAGCCTCAAAAATAGCAGATAAAAACCAGTAACCATTAAATGGCCAAAAGAAATTACCACTGTCAGGATTTGCTAAATGGTGAAGCCCGGTGCACAGGACCGGATGTGTACAACACATTTGTCACCAGTCTAATGTGCAGGTATGCAAAAGTAATGCTAATCACGTTATCGGCGACGCAGCGGAGAAATTGTCAAGCGGTTGAACATTGATAAAGGAGCTGCACTTCTGCATTCACATTCAAACCACAAATGAGGTACAAATGTGAGGGAAAAAACCCTGATTCAACAAATTCTTTCACCTATTTTACAGAGGAAATGTGGGCATTCGTTTCAGAGTTATCAGCAGAGTCAGCTAATTTAATGTCAGGCTCAAAAACTGTGGAGATCCTGCAAAAGCTGGAAACGGCACCCCGATGGCCTTGACCATCACTTCATGTAGATTTATGATACACATGTGCATAGCAAAGGGTATTTGTGCTTGTTTTAGTCTTTTGTGTTGTTCACAGCAGTTCTTCTCTTAATTTATTAAATCAGATTTAAATGGAGAATTAAAATTAATGGAATAAACATTTATTTTTTAAAACATTTTTTTATGTTTTATTTTTTATCAGTACTTTTAAATGTAATTTTCATTTCAGTGTGAGCTCTGAAAATGCAATCTGATGAACAATGTGTACTGTACTTCTTAAAAATAATAGAAATGTACTTTTATTAATTAATATTCAGTCATATGCAACTCAACAGGGTTTTTACATTTATATAAAATGTGTTACTTGATTTCAAATAAATGTTCATGGAAATACTATTAAAAAATAATTTGGTCACACTTTATTTTAAGAAACAATTCTCACTATTAATGATCCATTGACTTACGCATTAATAAACTCCTAATTTGCATGCTTAATATTAATAACTTAATAATAGGCATGTATTAACCAAGTATTAAACTAAAGTAAATTAAACTAAAACTAAACTTAGGTGTTATCAAGAATTCTTTTAGATGCCAAGAAAATATTTCACATTTTTTGCCAGGCAACTAATAAGCAACCAATAATCTCTTGACAATTGACAGCTGATAAAAAAAAAAAAATATATATATATATATAAGTATAAAATATAAAGTGTATGTGTGCATATACATACAATAAAAATTCATTCGAACTGCTAATAAAAACTACAGTAAAGGATAATAAAATAAAACTGCTCCTCAAGACAATTTATTTGAGGAAAAATAACACTAATACTGTAAAATATTACAACAAAAATCTAAATTAATAACTAACAAATAACTCAAATGTTTATATATCAGTTTAAAGGGGTGGTCCACAGTGGTTTTTTTAAGGTTTGATTATGTTTATGGGGTGCAAAACAATGTGTGTTCGTGATTCATTTGTAAAAAATCACATTATTTGTTCACATATCTTACCTTCATTTTATACAGCTACTGAGCTAACATGGAAACGACCATCATATTTCCTGGTTCCTCCTATAAGGCCCACCCTTAAAGGGCTCTGATTAGTCAGCTAACCTAATGTGTTGTGATTGGAGGATCGGGTTCAGGTCACCAGGAAACGTCATGCCTCTCTTGCATGCTGTCTGTCAGACTGTAAATAATGTCAGTGAAGCCGTATCAGTTTGAGCCTAAGTCAGACACAGAAAATGAAGAGGACACAGCTGAACCCATGCAAATGCGACTCTTGCAAGATGTTTCTAAATGGTATGTTTGGTTTTTTTTTTTGTTCGTTGGTAAGAGGAGGAATGTGGTCAAGCCATCAGCGTTTCATTTCAGCATCTCATATTAGTGTATATATAGGAAATTATACATTATAAGATGGCTGTAAAGTCTCCGTTTCTAATAGATAGCAGGTAAAACGGTCTACTTTGGTGTTTCGTTCACTTTCTGAGGTTTAATCACATCATAAAAATGCAATCGTAATGACATTGTACTGTAGTAAGCTAGGACAAATTAAAACGCACTTCAGGTATTTATAAAGAGTATGTTTATGCTGAATAAATAAATGAAAATATAACGAAAGCACGGACAAACCTATTCTGAAAACAACGCACTTTTGTAAATAAATAAATAATGAAACATACGTTGCAGAAAAAGGAATAAATGATATGATGTGGTATTTTCTTTATTCTGAGTAAAACGGTTCACGAAATTACCGTAATAGTACGCGTGCTCAACAATGCATTGCTGCCGTCTTGACTGTTTTTCTGACGTGCTGCTGGCTTGACCGTAGTGTTGTACATCCTTTTTTCTCGTTTTACATCTAGTAAAACAAGTAGGGGAGGGGGAGGGGGCGGTGCCTCAGGGAGACTTGGGGTGTCTGTACATAATATGCTCCATTTTTTCAAATATAAAACTCACAGAATGCTGACGCATACAGATAGATTGCGGTAGCTGGTGAAGATTGTGGATGTTTACAGGGTTAAAACGGATACATATGTTTGTAGCTAAATCATACGTGCCAAACTCCCCTTTTTCCCGAGAATCTCTCATATTTCACACCCATCTCCTACCACCCTCCCGTCTTGTTATTTCTCCCGGAAAACTTCCGTAATTTCATCCCCACGCCAGGTCATCAATTTTGGAATAGCATCTGATTTGCACAGAGCTATATCTTTTTAATAATACTCTGGAACATAATTAAAAATGAATTTTAACCACTTCTCTATTTGTGTCACGTCCCTTGGAAGGCCAAATAGTGAAACAGAACAAGATCCATGGAAATAGCAGCGTTTGGATGGCATTTTCCTTTCTCTACTAACGCGTCTGTGGCCACGCCCCTTTGCTGCGCGAGGTGTATGCGCAGTGAATGCGTGTAACCTGGAATGTTTGTGATCTCATTAGCCCGGATGTATTTTTTTGTAGTCCCCAAATTCGTTCGCTGTAGGCTTTGCTAAGCTAACTCTGTAAAAGCCAATGTCTCCCTTTGCATTAAACTTTGAGTATCTTTATGTTGTTTATGTCCACACAGCAACATTACACATCAATTCCAACGCAATGACATTTAAATGCTTAATCCATTTATAAATTGTGTATTTTGTTCAAATATGTGGCAAATGTCATCATTAAAAGTCTCATTAAGGGTATGAGCAACTCTGCGTTTGTTAAATAAATGAATACCCACACATTCAATGACCCCAAATGTCCCTGTTGTGTAAACATTAACGTTCACTTACAGTAAAGACTCAGTTTTGCCTTGATATCAGTGTGTCATTGACTGGATCTGTCCAAAGTGAGTCAGAGCAGCGGAAACAGGACGTCCAGCATGGGCGTCTCTGGCAGGATGAGGAAGAGGCCCGCAGGTGAGATGAGTAAAAACCATTTCCAATAAAAACTGTGGAAAAAAGCACAATCAGAGGATGCAGCACACGTTTAGAAGCCTACTTTCAGACTCTGTCACAGTTCAGTTCAAGCATTCACTTTCCAGCCTTTATTCCTAAAGGGATGACAAAGAACTCAAACATGTTTGAAATAACTAAATTGTGAGTACATTTATTTTTGGATGAACTATCCCTTTAACACAAATGTATAAATAGTAATAACACATTTGTGGGTTTCAACAAAGCTTTGGTTTGAGAATCCTTGTTTTGAATGTTTGAAACAGCTTTGCAAGCAATAAGGTTTACCCAAAAATTACAATTAATTCACTATTTACTCACCCAAATGCAGAGGAAGGAAGGACAGGAAGGAAAAATTTACATTGTTTAATTTTTTGTACAATTAATGTTGTAATTTCGATTTCAATATGTTCTAAAAAACAACACTAATATTATTTTGTAGCACGGTGCTATGATGTTTAGCATTCTGCCTGTTTTACCATGTGCAGTGACTAACATTATTTAAAACATCACTGCCGTTTAACATTTTGAATTTCATCAATGAAGAAACATTTTGCATTTTTCTAGCATGAATTGGCAGGGTGAGATGTTTCTAACTCATAGCCTTTTAGCATGTTTTAACACTGTATTAACTGTATTAACATGCTGCCAGCATTTTGAGCATGTCCAATCTTGTGTTATTAAAGTTTTGACATGTCAACATTAACAACATAGCTATATGTTTACCAAGCTGCTAGCATGTTTTAACTCTTCCAGCATGTTGGTACAACATATTATACACATGTAAATCATGGCTAACATGTTTTAACATATATTTAGCATAATGCTAGCATGTTTAACACTGACAATGCTGGGTTTGCTGGTTTCAATGCTGGTCAGGACCAGCACTGAGACCAGCAAGACCAGCATTGAAACCAGCATCAAAACATACCTTACCAGCATATGCTGGTTTTTTTAGCACACAGGAGTTTGGTGGCGGTTTGAAAAGGATGAAATGGGGTTTAGAAATTTGGTCGAAGAAGAAGATGATGATGATTAAATAGCAGACCAGTATTTTCTCATGGCAAAACAAAGAAAACATATTTTGCTGGATATTAACAACAACCAAAATGCAAACTAGCCTATAAAAGAAAATAGTAGCAAACCGCAAGAGATGAATATAAGTAAGAAAGAAAAAAAAAACATTTACATAATTTATTGGATATGGAATATCTGAATAACTGAATTTGGGTCATAGTCATAGATGTAGATCATATGCAAAACCAAACCACCAGCTTACAGTCGGAGCGAGCCCAGAGTCAGATCTTCTCCTGGCAGTGCTTTCTGAGGTCTCTGTCCTCCATGGCAGACAGAACAGCGGTTTCTTCATTTTCTCAGTGGGACCGCAAGAGGTTCATATAATAACGAAGTAAAATATGTACAGTATCAGAAACCCCATTCTGCCATTAACAGACCACTGGACCTCAAATGACAACAGCAACTGACCTCTTGTGGGGATCTGTGTATTAGCCACAACATTATACATCAGATGAAAAATGTAATTAATTATTAATAGATTTTTATTGATCTTAATTTATAATGCATGACATTTTTACATGAAATAGTTCTTATTTAATAATTAAATAATTCTTATTTAAGTTCAATATTATTATGTACTAGACTAGAGTAACTAACGGTTTGTCTGCGGTTTTAACAGTTGAAAAACCTCAGGGTGAGAAGATCTCAAGCATGTTCTTAAGTTTACCAACAGCTCCCTCTTCTGGTTTGAAATGCCAATGCAGCTCTCAACAGAAACCATGAAAAACTTTCTGTCTGGTCAAGACATGGGAAGCAGAACTTTGCTAGGAAAGATTGCATTTTAAAACTTATATTTTATTCAGCAAGGATCCAATTTGTCTATGGTTAAAAAAAAGTTTATATTTCAAATTAATGTTGTCAATTTAGTCATCAATAAAGCAGTGAGAAAAAAAAAAACTTGTCACAAATATCAAGCAGCTGTTGAGAAGTTGAATAGTTTTCATTTTAAGAATTTCACGTTATTGTTGTTTTAATGTATTTTGAGCATGGGAAACAAAAACCTTAAAAGGGGGTGGGGGAGAGTCCAATTGACCTTATGCACACAAACATACATTGTTGCTGTGTAAACAAACTATTAGATTCTACATTCTGATTTAGCTTGATAGTTATTTAATTCATTTGCTCTCATTTTTCCACCAGTTTTTTGTTGCTATGGTTACAGCTTATGTTCCCCTGCACCTCATCATTTCCCGTTGTGTATTTAAATCCTGATTGTAACTGCTTCTCAACTTACCATATGCATGAAAAGTTATTTCAGTGAAATGTTGGTGTGACAAAGTGTAATACAGTTTATAAAAAGAATAAAATCCCAAGCATACATTTAGTTGCTCAAACATGAAATGAAGTTTAAATTTCAATAAGCAATGTAGCAAACCCCATGCATATTTATTTATACATATACAGTACATAGAAAAAGAACAAGGCAGATCTTAAAAGCAGTGAGTATAAAATGACATAACAGTTCACTAGAAATAATCAAAATTTATACCTCACTTTAGAGGTCTTCTCCAAGAGGTGTGGGTTCTGGTCCAAAATTTTGACAGGTCCCTTGGGCATAGTTTCATATTCTGTATTAGAAGCCTTGGGTCTCAGGCAGTTCAAAATTTAAGCAATAAGTCCAGTGGAAGCAATGGTTTACAACGAATTAGCAACAGCTGAGTACCTAAAGAGCGTTATAAATTTACTGTAAACCACAGCTTCACTGGGCTTATTGCTTTTATAAAGCAGTTATTCCATATAATTTAAGAGCAAAGTTTAACAAAATAAAAAAAGCAAATAAAACTCTCTTTCTTTCTTTCTTTGGCTCGAAACTTATAGTGGAATGGTTGCCAAAAAAAAAGAAAAAAAAAAAAAAAAGAGTATTTTACAACAGCTTCAAATGCGCCTCGACCAATCAGAATCAAGAGATGGAATTATAATTTTCATAAAATGTGATTTTCCCAAATGAACCCAAGAAAGTTACAGGGATGTAATGAGTTTAAAGTGACTTGTTGATATTTCTGCACGAATGCGAATTAGCCACTGAATAAAAAGGGTTTATGAAATGTCATGAGATTGTGTTGGCATGTCAGGTTTGAGTAAGAATTGATTAGGGTTTTGTACAGAAAACACTGTGTAATGTAAATCATGTATCACTACTTGTAACAAAGTCAATTAATATTAAGATTTTTATCAACTAGGATGCATCCCATGTCAGCTTTTTGCCTGTTTTTGTGTTTATTTCGCAAGGTGGATCATCATCTTTAGTTTTGTTCATTAAAGAATATTACTGACAAGAATAATTACATGACATTTATGCAGAGTCAGTATTTGGAGTGTTGGCCCTTCTTTTTCAGGACCTCTGCAATTCGACTGGGCATGCTCTCAATCAACTTCTGGGCCAAATCCTGACTGATAGCAACCCATTCTTTCATAATCACTTCTTGGAGTTTGTCAGAAATAGTGGGTTTTTGTTTGTCCACCCCCCTCTTGAGGATTGACCGCAAGTTCTCAATGGGATTAAGAGCTGGGGAGTTTCCAGGCCATGGACCCAAAATTTCAAGGTTTTGGTCCCCCGAGCCACTTAGATATCACTTTTGCCTTATGGCACAGTGCTCCATCGTGCTGGAAAATGCATTGTTCTTCACCAAACTGTTGTTGGATTGTTGGAAGAAGTTGCTGTTGGAGGGTGTTTTGGTACCATTCTTTATTCATGGATGTGTTTTTGGGCAAAATTGTGAGTGAGCCCACTCCCTAGGATGAGAAGCAACCCCACACATGAATGGTCTCAGGACGCTTTACTGTTGGCATGACACAGGACTGATGGTAGCGCTCACCTTTTCTTCTCCGGACAAGCCTTTTTCTAGATGCCCCAAACAATCGGAAAGGGGCTTCATCGGAGAATATGACTTTGCCCCAGTCCTCAGCAGTCCATTCGCCATACTTTTTGCAGAAGATCAATCTGTCCCTGATGTTTTTTTTGGAGAGAAGTGGCTTCTTTGCTGCCCTTCTTCTCTGCCATCTTCCAAAAGTCCTGAGCAAGCTCTGCACTGGTGGCACTCCGATCCCGCAGCTGAGTCCTCTTTAGGAGTTGATCCTGGCGCTTGCTGGACTTTCTTAGATGACCTGAAGCCTTCTTAACAAGAATTGAACCTCTTTCCTTGAAGTTCTTGATAATCCTATAAATTGTTGATTTAGGTGGAATCTTAGTAGCCACAATATCCTTGCCTGTGAAGCCATTTTTATGCAACGCAATGATGGCTGCACGCGTTTCTTTGCAGGTCACCATGGTTAACAATGGAAGAACAATGATTTCAAGCATCACCCTCCTTTTAACATGTCAAGTCTGCCGTTCTAACCCAATCAGCCTGACATAATGATCTCCAGCCTTGTGCTCGTCAACATTCTCACCTGAGTTAACAAGACGATTACTGAAATGATCTCAGCAGGTCCTTTAATGACAGCAATGAAATGCAGTGGAAAGTTTTTTTCAGGATTAAGTTAATTTTCATGGCAAAGAAGGACTATGCAATTCATCGGATCACTCTTCATAACATTCTGGAGTATATGCAAATTGCTATTATAAAAACTTAAGCAGCAACTTTTCCAATTTCCAATATTTATGTCATTCTCAAAACTTTTGGCCACGACTGTACTTTTTATAAAAGCAAAATAAGGTCTATATGGGGATTTTATTTCCTCTAATGGTGTCAAATAAAACACATCCATTCACTCACAGACCACAATGGAAAGGTTATGGTGTCAAAGTTTTCTTTTAATTCAACTCTTTACTTTTGCATAGACATGTTTGTACTAAAGCTGGTAAAACTCACTACATAAACATGGCTTCCAAGTTAAACAGAAAATCTTATAAAGAAATGTACAAAAAAAGCCCTTCATCTTCACTTTACCTCGGAAATACAAAATTATCCCAATTTTGGTACATTTTCAGATAAAAAAAAAAAGTAGCTTTTGAGATCTAAACTAGAGTTCTAGAGACAACATCTTAACAAAATACAAAAAAAGATTGAAGTATTATTCGCTCTTGAAATGTGGAAAAAAATTATAAACTAAAAATGTCTTCTAGGTCTATCGCTTTAACATCTGGCAGTTGACAAATGAAACGTTACACATTTCTTAGTCAGAAAGCTATAAAGTGTTTGGAATCTAGATTGTTCCTCTCCCCTCCCGTCTCACGTGAAGCTTTTGTTCTGAATATACACCACCGACAACACCAGACAACAGCCATACAACATTTACATCAGCTTCACATAAAATAATAAAACCAAAAGGCTCAAAAACATTAAAAAGACGAAACGTAAAGATACTTAAAAGCCTCACACGACTTTAGACCTGCTTTGGTTGAGCTAAAATGGGTCAGAAGCAGGAAGACAGATGTCAGATGTGAGGATTTCGCTCAGGCTACAGCTGGAGCCAGTCAGCAAGATGTGTATCTAAAGCCTGTTCTGGACACATTTGAACAGCTGTTTCACCCAGCACAAGGAATTGTGGGATGCGAACCCAAACCTAAATCCAGATACACACCCTGACTCACATGTTAACCACAAGAACGCTACGCTGGCCTAAAGTCTCGTCTTCTGCCCTAGCATTCGCCAACTGCAGGCATCCTTATCCAAACCACACCTGCTCCACCCTGACTAATAACACACGCAGAAAGCCATCATTAAGTGCTGCTATAAGAAGAATGTAGTTATTAACGAAGAACAAACCTGACTGAAGTATATCAATCATATTGATATATACATAGCCAAACAAAGTATACAATTCTCTTATAAACTTTAAAAAAATTATTAGGGTAAATAAAAAAAAATGAAAGTGTTGATTTTCCCCTTAGTTTTAATAAAAAGAAATATTTTAAAAGTAGCTCCCTTATCAAACTCTCTATTCACTAAAGTGCTCTCTTAGATTCAACTAACAACAAAAATCGTAAACGCAACAGTCAAGTACAATCTATATATACGATTTAAATGGACTCATTTTACAGCTCCTTCTAGAGTTTTTTAATCCATTCAGCCGATTTCGGGGTCTGGTGGGAGCACTTTAGCTTAGCTTAGGATAAATTATTGAATCGAATTAGACCATTAGCATCTTGCACAATAATAATAAAAATAAAAATAAAGTTTAGATAATTTTAACATTTAAAGCTTGACTCTTTTGTAGTTACATCGTGTACTAAGGCTGACAGAAAAATCAAAAAACGTTGCTATTTTCTAGATCTATATGTCTAGGAATTATAATCTCATTACAGCATAATAATCAAGTAACTAGGTAACAATGCTGCATAATATCATTGTTTCTTAATTATTCCTTAATTATTAGTCCAAACAGTGTAGTTCCTAGCCATATCGGCCTAGAAAATACCTACTTTAAAATTCGGTTGATCTTTTTACACAATGTAACTACTGAAGAGCCAAGCTTTAAATAGAAAAAGTATCTGAACCCTTTTTTTTTATTTGAGCGAGATGCTAATGCTCTAATCTGATTCAATGATTTATGCTAAGCTAAGCTAAAAGTGCTTCTGCCAAACCCAGAAATTGACTGAATGGATGTAAAAGTTTAACTCTAGGGGAGATGTAAATTTGTAAAAACAATTCCAAAAAAGTGGAGTGTTCCTTTAAAAGAAGAAGAGCACAGTAATAAAATGTTGATGTTGGACAGGGTGATGATTGGATTGTTTGATGGGATAATAAAGTGTTTGTGTGTCTCTGGTCTGCTTTGTTCCAGTTGCTGTGCTGGTGTGGAGAGGCTGTAACACTGCTGTTTTGTGCTGTGATGGGGGTTTAAGCTCAGTATTTGGGGACTTTGGTGTAATCCTCTTGTTGGACACTCTTGCAGAGGCACATGGACAGGATCATCCCTAAAAGCTGAAGTAAGCAGAGTAGACAGTGAGCACAATCTGCTTCCCCCCACTTCACATATTCACAAGGTACCACATTTTGGGACTTTTGATGTATTTATATAAAGCTGATGACAATTACTAAAAATTAACATAGGGTTGAACTTTATTTTATGGTGTCCTTGCTACAGTGTGACTATACAGTATTAAGTAATATTAATTAATATGTGGTTAGAGGTTAGGATTAGGGTTAGCTGTATGTAATTATACATGCAATTTTTATTGTTATAGTAAGTAGATGGAACAAGTGTAACAAGGACACAGTAAAATAGTTACCAAACTTTTTTTAACAATGTTTATTTATAGTTATTAAAACAATATTTCCAGTAAATTGAATACAAATAATAAGATTTGACATGATTGATCAGATATTAACTAACAATTAAATACAAATATCTTATTTTCTAAATTATATATAAAAAACAAGAGATTATGTAAAAAATTAAGATAAATTAAGATATTAGTTAACAATTAAACAATAACAAATATTTAGATTTTACATGCTTGATCAGATATTAGTTAGTTATATAAAAATATTAAATGCTTACTAAATATAAATTTTATATAATTAAATAAAAACTTGATTATGTAAAAAAAAAAAAAAACTTTGTTCTTTCAGTAAATTGCATACAAATATTTAGATTTCACTTGCTTGGTCAGGTATTAATTAAATAATAAAAATATTAAGTGGAAACTAAATACTTATTCAGTAATGTAAAAATATAATATAATAAGTTATATAATAATAATAATAATAATAATAATAATAATAATAGATACTTTTTACTCATTCACACCAAATGATTATGCAAAAATAGATTTTTTTACTCCATTTAAAAGTTCAAAAAGTCAGTTACATTTTATAATGTAATGAGCAAATGATTTTTTTACTTTTATTGAAGAAGCACTGATGGTAGGCCAGTCACAATATCTATTTTTTGTTGTACGATATATTGCATTAAAATATATTGCGATAAATGATATTTTTGTCATTTTAAGACCATTTTATGCCACTCATTATGTAATGCCAGAATGACAGTATAATAGCATCATAATGCCAGCGCACTCTTTCAAAGAACACATAATATTTTATTCTTAAAAATATTTCATTTAATTATAGTCATTTAACATTGGCATTAGAATGTGAAAACGTATTTAATATATGACAATAAATGTTAACAAAAAGTGCAAGGTAAAAAGTAACAAAGGCTGTGATATCTGCTACCAGATATATTTTCAGATGTCAGGTACCCACATAAAAATATACTATAGTAATTTATAGTAAATACTATAGTGTTTTTTTAACCATACTGACACTGAAACTTCAATAGAGATAGAGAGAGGTTGCACAATCAGCTAAAATGTTGCTAGAATTGGTTTTTATATATTGCATCACCAAAAATGATTGAGATCATGTCCATGTGTTGTGCGATAAGTCGATATATTGGCTATTGTGACAGGCCTAACTGATGGGGCACCTTAGTTCACAGTATTGTTAAAATGTCCCAAAAATAACAAAAATAAAGGACAGCACACCAGCACAGAAATGAACAACATAGATGGGTGCCTGGATTCAAGAACTGAAAATGCATTTTACTTTCTAGATTTACCTCGATCACTGCTATTCCAACACAGACTCCCAGAATAACTCCACAGTTCCTTAGGATCCAGTCCTCCAAACTAGATATACAGCCCTGGAAACAAGGAATGAAGAGAAATGAAAAAAGCAGAACAATTGGGGAGAAAAGTGAAAGAGGATATGCAGGGTTTGGAAATAAGCCTGAACAGAACAGAGCTCTCCAAAGATAACATCGAAAGAGACAAACATGAACAAGCCAAACTCAAACGAGCAGAAAGAAAGTCAAAGTCAGTGGATTAATTTACAGGAAACTGCATCTTGATTTATAGTGAAAAGCTTTTTTTTTTTAACTATTGATATTTGGCAGTATTTAATAAAGTGATATAGTATAATTGGAAAGAACTGCAAATGGCCCTTTAAATTTAGTTGGTCTGGTCTACAAGCAATATGCAAATATATAGGTTTGAAAACTTGCATTCTTGAGTTTGGTGCTGCGTTTCGGATCTAATGAGCAGAAACAGCACCCGAGCTGGAGCTTAAATTGGGGACTGAATTGGAGTGAATGGCTGGCAGGCAGAGAACAGCTGATATCCAGTCCACGAAGGAAATCCATATGTTGTACTAAAAGCAATTGGAAGGAAGAAGAGAATGCAGGACAGAAGGAGAGGGAAATCTCACTAGCACCGTCTAACATAAACACCAGGTTTGAGTCATGCCAGCTTTTTTCACAAGAAAAATTGTATGGTAAATGATATTGGGTTTATATATATATAATTTTCTAATTTATCATTTTATTTTATTGAAAAAAACAAATTATATATATATATATATATATATATATATATATATATATAAATAAATAAATGATATATATCTTATAATAAGGGCTGAAAATTTAGTTACTGGGTAAGACCACAACTAAAGTGGAAAAGTTAAAGGTATCTTACCATTTACTCACACTCAAGTGATTCTAAACTGTGAGTGATTATGAATTTCTTTGTGTTGAACACAAAACAAGATATTCTAAAAAATGTTGGGAGAACAAAAGCATCCATAATAGAAACAAAACATACAATGGAAGTTAACGGCTGCTTATTCCAACATTCTTCAGAATATCTTCTTTTGTGTTCAACAGAACCAAGAAACATAAATAAAACAGGTTTGAAACAAGTGGAGAGTAAATGATGACAATTTTCATTTTCATTACAACTATCCCTTTAAAAGTGCAGTTCCGCTGAGAATATACTCAGCTCTCATTGGTCAGATGACCTGTTGTGGTTGGTCTACTGGTTACAGTAGAAACAAACAAAACAAAAAAACCTCATTATCATATCAGAATGAAAAGTAATAACAGTGAAAGTTCAATCTATAATTTCAAGCTCCAATGAAAGTGAAGTGAATCTTTCATAGTGTAGAAAAAAAACTCTTCCAAGCCTCAACTATAGTGCTTGATGGCGACATTAGATTAAATTAGATTCAACTTTATTGTCATTACACATGAAATGCAGTTTAGGTAACCAGAAGTGCAATAGCAGCAAGTGCAGGATATAGGTAAAAGTTAAAACTATGGGTCATATTTACAGCTGGATATACTATGAACATAATATGCAGGTTGTATTAACTATAATCAGAGATTCACAAGTAGATGAACAATGTACAGGTTGCTATTAACAATCAGAATTATGCAAATATTCCTGATTTTTAATAGCAATCTGTACACTACGTTCATCTATTTGTAAATCTCTGATTATAACATGCAAGTTTATTCTTTTAGGAAACAATAACTTCATTTACAGTGCACTTTAATTTTTGAAAGTTTTTTATATTCACAAATAGCTACATTACACACTACAAAATAAAGATAATATCTGAAAAAAGCATGGTGAGACACTAAGTAGGAATCTGTAACTGTATACAGTATATTGGTGTGAGCAGTAAAGCTGCAAGTGTTTACCGTAGTGAAGACAGGCCATTGAGGTGACAAACCCTCACAAAAGCCTTTTTCTTGTTTATCTGAGCCACTGATGGATTCATTTCTGCAGGAACATGGATACAGAATCTTAGAGTTGTTCTGACTCTTTATCATCATGTTCTCATTCCAGTCAGACTGTCCATTCCACCCACAGCACTTCATCTGAGAGAGAGAGAGAGAGAGAGAGAGAGAGAGAGAGAGAGAGAGAGAGAGAGAGAGAGAAAGAAAGAAATGTTGAATTACACTTACAGTAAGAACAACAGAAATCTACATGCGTTGGTATAGATGTGCACTGTAAGGGAATGATGGAAGATTGCAGGGAAGAAGGAAATGGCGGACAATGGCTAACGGGAAAGTTCTTGCTCACCGTTCTCTGAATATAATCCCAGGCATCCTCTGATGTATTGTTAGATCCGGCGTAGTTCACCAGAATTTTGTTCACAACAGTGAACGTCTCTTGTTTCAGCTAAAAATAAACACAAAGAGACATGTTTGGATCAATCTGTGCTGTGAATCGAATAACACCCATTGAAACAATATCTAATATTTCAATAACAATCAACACTCTGTAATGCTTAAAATAATATTAATAATAATAATAAACTGTTATTTAAATGATTATATATTTTTGCACAACTGAAAAAAAGGTATTAGCATTTTGATATTTGTGATTCTGCACTACAAAACATGTCATAAGTGTCATTTTCTAGAATTGACATTAATACATCACATTAAAGCTGAATAAATAAGCTTCCCATGATTTATACTTTGTTATGATAGGACAATATTTGGCGATTTGAGATACAAGTATTTAAACATCTGGAATCTGAAGGTTTTGATACATGTATGATAGGAAATTTTAAAAACATCTTCATGGAATATTTACTTAATTTTCAAATTATTCTTGTAAATAAATAAATATAAAAACCACATATATATTCATTCATTCATTTTCCTTTGGTTTAGTCCCTTTATTCATCAGGGGTCGCCACAGCGGAATAAACCGCCAACTTATCCAGCATATGTTTTACACAGTGGATGTCCATCCAGCTGCAACCCACTACTGGGAAACACCCATACACACTCGTTCACACACATACACTATGGCCAATTTAGTTTATTCAATTCACCTATAGCACATGTCTTTGGACTGTGGGGGAAACCGGAGCACGCGGAGGAAACCCACGTCAACACGGGGAGAACATGCAAATCTGTGCCATGTACGACTGGTTTTGTGCTCCAGGGACACATTCTATTTAACTTATCTAATTTAAACAATGGAAATTTGAATTAAAGGAATACAATTTGTTTGCATTATTTCAGAGTTTAGATTACATAATTAAATTTATTTTTTTTTTTTTAAATTCAGATACACTTTTAAAAATAATTTTATAAAATAAAGTACTCTTGTAAGATAATATCAGCAGATGGTACAGACTTTCAGTATCACCTTTGCTTGAAATGACACAATCTAACCCTGAGTACATGGAATTTGTCTGCTAGTGAGCAGGTTTGAGTTTACAGACCTGTTACAGAAACTATGCTGGATTGTGACAAATCATCAATAATCAAATGCAGCTAACTGAGTAATTCATATCCGAAACATGGACCCCTGACCTGAGATGCATAATACAGCAGCATTACATAATACATAAAGTAAAAGATGTTCCGGCAGATGCACATGAATGGACATTGTTTTGAAAACACTGCCAAATATACATGAAAAAGTTTTCAAAAGCTGAATGAAAAAACTTTTCCATTTTCAGATCACTGTACTGTAGTCATGTAAACACTTCAAAAATTGCTCCACACCTTGTAACAGCAAATGGCTATTGAAGTGATCTTGCCATCAGTGTGCGTGTGTAAGAGGTGTGGTGGAGCTGCTCTGAGGGGCTTTAATAATGATCAACCCAAACTGCGAATATGCAGAGACTGTTGTGAACCTCGCCCTGTTCTGGGAAACGCAGTCAGTCACTCAGTCAGTCATGCCCTGTGGTGAAGTACATTATATACACTGAGAAAACAGAGCAAGCCCCAACACACACTTCAGCTACCTCCTCTCAATGACTACACACGCTACAGGCGAATCAAAATATAATACCTATTCAGCATGCCAAAGTTCAGAACAGTGGTGGACAAAGAACACAAATCAAGCACTTCAGTACAAATCATATAAACTAATAAATAACACTCCAGTAAAATATGAAGTGCTCCTTTTAAATCTTTTTTGAGCTTGTATTATAATGTACTTAAAATTTAAAGATAAAAAGTAGTTACTGATAAAGGTTTTAGTTGTTAAAATCTGTGCTTTTATTTAAAAATCTTGTCACATACATGTATACCATATTGCCTATTGTTTAAGAAAAATAAATAAACACAAAGTTTGTAAAAATGTGTGTCGACAAGCAGTGGGCAAAATACAGTTGAAGACAAAGTTATTAGCATGTCTGTGAAATTTTAATTATTCTTCAAATATTTCTCAATTGATGTTTAATAGAGATGTTAAATAGAGAAACTATTTCTGAGTATTTTCCATTCTACTTTTTCTTCTGGAGAAAGTGTTATTTAAAAAAAAAATAATAATAATTAAATAAATAAAATAAAATAAAATAAATAAAATAAATGTAAAAGCTCCTAAAGGTCAATACTAGCAGGGGCGCCCCCAAGGGGTGGCCACCGGTGGCCATGTAAACTCTGGCCACCACTCAAGAACTCAAGAACAAATCCAAACAGATCCGTCACAATTTTTATTTATGAAATGTAGTGGAGTAAAACATACAATAGCCTATTTTGTTTTTGGGATTTAGTCCCAAAATAAATATAAAAACACTTAAGAAAAACAAAACACTGTGTCCATCACTGGTTAGGAAACTAAACCGATGAGAATTAAACATGTGCTTAGGGCTGCCACTACTTAACCAAACCTGATTTTAAAAAGGCTGACCGAGCATAAGCAGGTTAAACTGCAGCATTAGAGGATGCATATACACTTTATCCCCCGAACAATATAGAAAGGCTGATGAGAGGAAGAGCAGGCCCTGTTGTTGTTGTTGGATTTTTTAAATGATAATCTTAAAGTTCGTGCATTTACACTGTGTTCCTGAAGAGGGCGCTGTTGTTAACATGAGAGCGAGTGACTGCCACCTGTTCATTTCTGTTAGTCATGGAAACATCTTGTGGTGAAACCAGAGTTTTTGCACAGTGGAAAATTAATGAGTTCAGCCTCCTCCATTCAAATGAACTGGGAAGTGGAACAGATTCTTGGGGTAAATCTCACCTGCTTACCTTCCTGACACATTTCCCGTTACCAGCGAACACAACAGCAGCGAGTTAAAGTAGCTTTTATATTTTCTTTATTTTGAGTTTTAGTTTATGTAATTATATGTTTTTATATTTATTCGTTTATTTTTTATATAAATAATTGAGGGTGGGGCGTCACGGTGGCGCAGTGGGTAGCACGATTGCCTCACAGCAAGAAGGTCACTGATTCGAGCCTCGGCTAGGTCAGTTGGCATTTCTGTGTGGAGTTTGCATGTTCTCCTCTTGTTTGCGTGGGTTTCCTCCGGGTGCTCCGGTTTCCCCCACAAGTCCAAAGACATGCGGTACAGGTGAATTGGGTAAGCTAAGTTGTCCGTAGTGTATGTGTGTGAATGAGTGTGTATGGATGTTTCCCAGTGATGGGTTGTGGCTGGAAGGGCATCCACTGCGTAAAACATATGCTGGATAAGTTGGCGGTTCATTCCACTGTGGCGACCCCAGATTAATAAAGGGACTAAGCCGAAAAGAAAATGAATGAATTAATGAATAATTGAGGATTAATTTTTGTGTGTTGAAGTGGATTTTTAACTCTTTACAGTGTGAAGTTAATCTATGTAATCAAAGTGTACGTAAGTGTATGTGTATAATCTGCTTGTCAACTTATATACCATATATATAATACCATATTTACCATATATACCATATATATAATACCATATTTATATATACACCATATTTAGAGTTAGAAATGAAAGGAGCCTGACTAAGCAACTAGAGTTAGAAAGGAAAGAGGGCCTGAATTAATAATTAACTGCTTGTCAACTTATATACCATATGTAGAGTTAAAAAGGAAAGGAGCCTGACTAAGCAACTCAAGTTAGAAAGGTCAGGGGGGCATGAGAAAAGAAAAGACCACCTCAACAAGTTAAGTATAGATGGACAAGATAGATAGTAGAAAGGTCAGTTCAGGGGGGTTGAAACTATGACAAATGTAGAACAATGGGAAAAACAGCAGCAAAAGAGTATATAAGCAGACCAGAGCATCAGTGAGGCAGAAGTTTCAGGCAGAGATGCTGCTGAGGGTCTCCTGAAAAATCTCCTTTGTTGTCGACAATAAAGAACTCTTCTGAAATCAAAACCATCAGACTTGGCTGATTATTGACGGAAGAATAAACCACCACAGTGTCTATTGAGATAGATTTACATACCTATTAATATTTGAGCTTTTATTAATTTATTATTATTTTAGTTTATTTAGTTTTTTAAATATTTCTTTGTTACTTTACTTTAGTGTTACTATTTTATGTTTTATTAGTATTTTAAAATAAACGTTAAACATTAAAATAAACATTTGATCTACTTTAATTAAATTCATTAACTTTATCATTTTAGTCAGCTTCAGTAAGTTTGTTCTCTGTGTCAGTTCATTTTTAAATAAATATTGGTTTTATTTTTTTTATTTAAATATAAATTGTATTATTATTATTATTATTATTATTATACTTTTTTATTTAACAAAAAATAAATAAATTGCAATATTTTAAGAGTCACATTATTTATTACATTATTTATACAAAACCACATTATTTCATTTACCAGAAACAAAAATATAACATTGCCCATTATTCACTATATATACACACACAATTCATAATTTTTTTGTGTGCCACCCAAAGATTTGGTGTGGCCTCATCTGGCCACCCCCAAGAAAATTTTCTGGGGGCGCCACTGAATATTAGCCCCCTTAAAACTTGCCTAATTAACCTAATTAACCTGAATAAGCCTTTCAATTGCACTTTAAGCTGAATACTAGTATTTTACATAATAAGTAGTAAAGTTATACTTTTGTATGTTATATTTTTAAATAAAACATACACTGCACATGTGATAATACAGAAATACTGACACATACAATGGAAGTAAATAGCCATTTACGGTAGATTTCCTTCATAAACAACTTAGTCATGACCGAAATATGATTATCAATTACAATAATAAATCCTAAAAATCACCATCAGTTGCAGGCTATTATATTTGTATAATTTAAAAAAAAAGAATAAAAAAAAACAGTTTTTAATAGTTTAGCTTTAATTAACAATGACAACACTATGTGGTTTATGATATCATTATTCAAAAGATTGATATGCCCTTAAATAGCAAAATTGTTTAAGATAAGTATCAGGGATATTTTATTAGCTGCCTTTAGTCTAAATATAAATCTTGCTATTATTCAGTTTAAAAGTAGCTTCCTCGATATTACTTTAAAACAGATCTGATTTAGTTTTTCTGGAACAACCTTTAATATGTAAATAGTTTTAATAGATTTCCCCTAAATTAGCCAGAACAGCATGAACAGGCTACTTATTTTGGTGGTGACATGTTGTTTGCATATCACTACTGTTTTTTTAAGGGTGATTTATGCAAAAGTGTCACAAGCTTACAGCACTTTTTTTCTAGTCAGCTTTAATATATTAATAAATACTCTAGTATAAATGCTGAAATAATGTAATTAAATTAAATATTGAAAAAAAATAATTATGTAAACTACAATTAAAAAACTAACTTTGAACTAGACTTGAACACTGTACTGTAACTTACCAGGTCTCTCTGGAAGTAGATGAGCACAGCGGCTGTGACCTGAGCGATGAGGATGAGGAGCAGACACGTAAAATACTGCAAACACAGCACAGAATTTCACAATTAGCATCAACTCACAATTTCTAGACATTCATAGTTTGGTTTTTAAATATCTTTGACTAGTTTGGACAAAACACATTACTTGGATTTTTGGACAAACTTTAATGTGTGATTAACTATTTTGTCTTGTCATGTACTTTATATATAGTCATGTTGTTTCCTAAATGGGTCAAAGAGTTCAACACAGACCCTTGCTGACCGTTAAGCTTATTCAGTGATCTAGTGGGGAGTAAATATGACCCCCAGTTCTTCTACAAACATCCCCTAAATCTGACTGGCTTATCCCTGTCAGTCCGGCTCAGTAAATCCAGCAGCATTAACCTCAGAGAGCCATTGAAAACAGGCTCTTTATCATGCTAATGGATGAGGGCTTTATGGAGACACTCTGGGCACAAAAAAATTCTGGTCTTAATGTGACTGAGGTTATGGAAGTGTAGCAGCAACTCATCTGTAAATGTTTCAGTGGTCAATAAAAAAACCTAAAAAAAAATTATTAATTAAAAATAAATAAATAATACTAGATTTAAAATAGTGTATTAAAATTCTTCAAATTTCTTTCAAAAAAGTTTTGCTAAAACAATGTTGTTATGAGCAAAATACAAATTACATTAACTCAAACAGAACAAGCTGGCCTTGATGTAGTCAGAAAATATGTTTTAATATAATATAATAATATGTAAGGTATAATCAACGGCTTGCTGTGTGTTAAAGTATTTTAATGCACTTTAACGCACGGCAAGCCGTTGATTATACCACTTATTCCATGGTCATTTGCCAAGGTAGGCATAAGTTTAAAATAGTTTTGTTCTTTGCAGCGCAATATTTGTCCGAGTTTTTGTCAGTTTTTACATGTTAGATTTTCTAGTTTCTCCACTGAATCAGCTGTGACAGGCAGACAGACGGAGAGAGAGCGTGTGCATGTGCGTGCTGTTTATACCTGCTAATATTAAGATGCGATTTCATCAATCCGATCACAGGTGGACAAATAAGACATTCCCAGTCACACCTGGAGTGTGTTTCCAGTCACATGTGTTTCTTTTGTCTACTTTCTACCACTTCTCTGATGAGGGAGGATCTATATTGGCTTTCTCTTAACATTACCTATAAAACTGCCAAAGCTGGGCTACCTATAGCAGAATTTCCGAGATTTACATTTCATAATAAACATACAAATCTTATTAAAAGTACCATATCAATTAAATACGCTTTAGGAATATGTTACTTTATGCAATGGCTAATGAAATTAAAGATAATTTATTTTATTTGCTATCAACATGCTGTTTTTATAAAATCCATTTTACAAATATTTTTTTAACATCTAAAGTAAATAAATCGTGTTATTATGCCTCTTTCGTATCAAATTATTAGGCTAGGCAAATTGATCTCATAGAATTGATCAAACAAAAAGACCGCGATCATTGCTTTGAGTAGAATAACGTTACGATTATTAAAAACACATTAATCTATACGTTACACATGAAATAAAACATTCACAAAGCTGTAGGCTATCTTTTGAAGAGAAAGCAGCCAAAGCCTATTTCAGAAATCTCTGCTAGTAAATATGTAACGTTAGGGAAATTTTTCAAAAGAAAAAAAAAAACATATCGAGACAGGTAAGAGAACATTCTGCTTTATTTATCTTCTTTAAAACAAAAGCAATCAGCCAAACACGTAGGATCAGTGTAATATTACATTATTCATTCATTTTCTTTTCGGCTTAGTCCCTTTATTAATCTGGGGTCGCCACAGCGGAATGAAAAGCCAACTTATCCAGCATATGTTTTACGCAGCGGATGCCCTTCCAGCTGCAACCCATCACTGGGAAACATCCATACACACACTCATTCACATACATGCAATATTACATTATTTACGGTCATAAATTAATTATGAAACGTATCTCTGCGATCTGCCAAAATACACCTGAGAACAAATAATAAATTCAAAGAGGGGGGGAGGGGGAGTTTCCAACATTTTTAAAGATGTGCTATCCTTATACATAAACTGCGATTTGACTTTAAAATAACTATATTTTCGCTTGAAAAACTATTAAAATTTGACTTTGTGGCATAATTTATGAGTATTTTTCTAATTTTGTGGATTTTTCGTCCGCCATTAACAGTCCTCACCGGTTTCCTGTGCAGCGCGTGAGTTGCTATGGTAACTACACATGTTTGGGGGAAGCCCATTTATTTCGAACTGTGATCAAAACTGACAGGAACTACCTGTGCGTTTAAACGAAAATAATGCACACTCTCCAGCCAATCAGAATCAAGAATTTTAACAGACCATGGAATAAAATAACATTGTTTAATATGCTGACTTCCACAAGAGCTTGTTTTCAATAGCCTAGTCAAAAAAATAATAATAATAAAAAATTTTTTTAAAAGAATCACAGAACAAAACAAAAACACAGAACCAAACAAAACAATTGGTCTCAATACGCTCTCCATTATCAACTCACCAATCCAAGCAGGCAACGGATCTCATAAATGGCACCAATGCAACCTAGGAATCCCATGAGCATAGACAGAGATCCAATCCCAATCAAGATGTAGGCTCCAACTTTCAGCGATGTAGAAGAATCTTCTGCATGGACAATATAAAAAGACAAAACACCAGTCACACTCTCTGACACTGGCAAAAAGGATTTAGAAAAATACAATTCACAAACTAACAAAACATATACCGTTTGAAAATCAATCAAATTTCACTAATAATCCACTATTATTGTCTTTTTGGTGATTATTATTTATTATTTGATATAACATCATAAATGCAATAATTAAAATCCCAATAGCAAAAAAAAAAAATAAGCTAAAGTTCAGACAGGGTTAACAGCAGATGTGGGTGCTGCTGCAGAGCGCATCTTAAATTGAAACTGAGGTTTAGAAGCTGGTGGTGGTGAGGGTGGAGGTATACAGCACTTTTTCAGAGCTCATTCATTTGCTTTAGGCTCTGCGGCTCAATGCAGACTCTTCAGATGTATGAATGTATGCATCTAAAAATAAAATGTCTAACTATGAAGGCGTCTGTGCAGTAAGCAAAATAATCCCTATCATTCATTCACGTCCTCTTGTCCAGATTTCCAATAAAAGACACAGGTGTTATTGTGACCTAGAAGCACTTATATTATTATATATATTATTATTTAACACAACTAAGAACACACATTTTTACCATGTTTGTAATAATTATCTTACCAATGATGCATCATGGGAGAATTTCTGAGTTTTTACTTTTCTGCACCGTATCTGGTCTATAATTTTGTTTAATCTTACATGCACATCTGTGTTATGTGCATCTGTGATTATTTTAATAGTACAATAAGAGCATGCATGTGGCACAACCAAATAAAGTAATTTTGGGATCAAACCTAGGTCAAATCAAATGCTGTTGTGATGAAACAAAGGGGGCTTTTTTTAGGTAGGGGCTTTCACACTGAGTAGTGAGAAATTAAACATACGGGCTGTCCCACCAAGAACTACATTTTCCCCTATGAAGTGACACAACATAATTCAAGCATTCCACATTGTCAATAGGTGGGGATGGAGGTGCCGTGATCAGACTTGTGTTTTGTTGCATGTTGTGGGTTTTGTGATAATGGAGAAGGAATGTAGATGTACAAGTTCTGTGACTGTAGGAGTAAAAAGGAGGACTGAGAGACAGTATTTCATACGACAAAAATCTATATATATATATATATACGGTTTCATTGAGGCTGTGCAAAAAACAAAAACAAAGAACAAAACTGCAGACCAAAGTAGGCAGTTATAGGAACTCAGTTACACCAACTTGAACCCCAAATAACTAAATTATCCTCTCAGGCAATTTTCATGGTTTTATTAGAGGCTTTCGCACCAGAACAGTTCCCAGTTCCCAGAACAACTGATGGAAGTATACCCACTTTTTTGGCACACCATAGGAACTGGGAACAAATTTAGTTGTGTACTGTAGGTACAGCTGTTTTGTGACTGTGTTTTGTACAGCATGTATTCGACCACTGAATGTACAGTTCTGTTATTGGTAGTTCCTTTAGGTTTGGTTAGACCCTTAGACTCTCTTAGTGGTTCTGAATAATCAGTACATTTGTATTCAATTTAACTGAATCAATAATCAACCCAAACTGGGAAACTGAATCTATACCCAGCCTCATTTGTATGTATACTTTTTCCTTCCCCTTTTCCTTCCTGGTTAAATTAATTAGCATATTTATCAAAAGCTTAATTATTAATTACACCTCCTAACTTAAATTTTCAGAACACTAAAACTATGAGGTTATGTTGCCCTTGTATGACCCTAAAAGCAAAAAAAGTGGCAAAACATCATAACGTGACAGATAACTATTTTGTTTTATAAACTGAATATAATAAATGGTCCACAGATTGCCTCTCAACTCAAGCACAAATTCTGCGTCACATTTCTAAACATATGCTTCCTGTCTAGTGAATAACATCTGTCTGAGGTAAATTTGAAGTTTCCACGACCTCAGCTCAGTGTTTGCTCTTAGTTGCTGTGATGTTCTTAAGGTAATATGGCAAACATCCATGTACTGTACATCTGCAGAAATTCAGTTCCAACAGCCCCGGCAGTGGTTTCCACTGGAAAAATAATACTGGAAAGGATAAAAATTTAATACAATTAGCTAAAACCATTTGCTCTCAATAAAAGTCAGACTCAAAGTATTAGTCATTAATCCATTTTCACAGTCTCTCAACAGAAATTGTGTACAGTTATTGCAGTTTATACAGTGCTTTGAGACACTAGTGATGTCCTGCGAGACACTAGTGATGTCCTGTGAGAGACTAGTGAAGTCCTGTCTGTCCTGTGAGAGACTATGAGGTCCTGTGAGAGACTAGTAAAGTCTGTGAGAGACTATTGTCGTCCTGCGAGAGACATATTCCCCCTTAAAACAAAATCTGAACTGTGTTTTTATATGTGGTAATCTTAGAACAAGCCAAATAGTTGATTTCAGGCAGTTGAATTTTCAGAAAAATAACTCAACAGCACATTGCAACTGTTATCCTTAAAAATGAATGCAGCAATTATATGTTTTGTTCAAAGAGGGATACAATTTTATAATTTTAGCCAAAACCATTAGCTTGCAACCTTCTAATCACTATTTATATTCAAACACAACAAAAAAAATTGTCTTTTTTTATTAAAATGAAGCCGCAACTACAGTAAAACTGCACATAGCTAAACAAACCAGCCTGTGAGATCCCAAACAATCAAAGGTTATCTCAAGCTGTGACATGTTTTGAGTATTCAGCTATACTATTGCTGTGTAACTGCATTGCACAAATCAATGCACCATTTCAAAAGGAAACAAAACCTTTAGGCAAAGAATAGGAATGAGATCACAACTATGTAGATAATGAAACAATTCCCAAGACTCCCTTTTATAGCCATTCAGTTGTGTGGAAGTCTATAAAAAAAAACAACCAGGGAGGAAGGGAAGAAAATACAAGCTAGATCAGAGAACACACCTTCCCGTGATTTTCATGCTCAATGGGGCCCTAAACCACAGACTCACAAAATCAACAAACAAACTCCTTGTGCAACACAGTGTGAAAGGAGGACCATTACAGTAAAAGAGTCAAACTGGATCTTGTGTCAGCAAAAAGCAAGGTCAGAGTTTACGATCCCCAAGTACGAGGATATCCTAAGATATTCCCTGCTATCTCCAGAGGAAGATCGGAATCAGAAAAACAATACATTTCCAAAAATGGTCACAATAACATAGACTCCAGTGTTGCGACATGTGGAGACACTGGAACAGACAAACAAGGGACAGATGTAAAATATGAGGTGAGATGAGAGGGGAAAGCATGATGATATGACCAGCTTGCCAAACAATTTTTGAATCCTTTTAGCTTCACATAAATATTCCCCTTCAGTAATTTGTTTAACCGAGCCTGAGCTATAAATAGACTTCTCTAAACCTCTACGATCTTGACTGAGGGAATTGGTTTTGTGGCTTGGTTGAATGAAAATATTAAAGTTTAATGTTTACTTTCAAATACTGGACTTCATTCAATTCAGCAGTGTGTAAAATAGACTTTTAGACAAAAATAATAATAGTTCACCCAAAAATTACACTTCAGTCATCGTCTAGTCACACTCATTATTACATGAGCCCAAAAAAAGATATAAAAAAAATGTTGGTAAACAAATAATCACTGATTTTCATTGTTTGGGAAAATTATTTAAGCAATTTTGTGTAAATAAATTATAGAAGAAGTGTCATTTTGGGGGCGAACTTTCCCTTTAAAAATGGAGCAAAGATTTGTTAAAATGATAAATCTGTTAGAATGCATTAATAATACATTTCATGCTAGTTTTCCATCTTTATTTTTCTGTTCCACTCTTTTTCAGAGTCTTCTTGGCTTTGGCAGTCCAGACTGTATGACTTTCTGTAAATCACCATTGGCGTTTGCATCTCTTGTATTTAATTTCTCTCTTCCCTTATTTTGCAACTTTCGCTCTCTGTTTAAATCTTCTCTGACGACTGTGAGATGGTTTACTTAACATCTGTGCGTGTGTGAGTGTGTGCATGTATAAACACAAAAAGTCCAGCGTAGGAGGGGGTTTGTGGAAAACTTGGTTAATGGACAAAAAAGAAAACTCCCCAAGCCAAGTGTATGAACAGCAGCTGCTTTTACTGTGCATTCCCATATATATATATATATATATATATATAT
>CAIGQV010018227.1:22254212-22267279 GCA_903798115.1 Danio jaintianensis | reverse complement strand
AAATAAGAAAATAATAATTTGATGAGATAAAATCTCTCTAGACAGACAGACAGATAGATGGCTAGAATATTTATCTATAATGTATATTATATACATTGACACACCTGACTCTTTCTTTAATTATCCTTCTGTGATTCAAAAAAGAAAGAGTATTGGTATAATGCGACTAAATGATTCTTTCATTTTCATTTTGGGTGAACACACCTTTCCATGTTTTTGAGAAATATTTTCTCATGCTCTCCAAGGCTGCAGTTATTTGATCAAAATACAGTAAAGACGGCGATATCATTTTAAAAATACAATTTAAAGTAAATAAAGTTTCTAGTTGTACATTTTTCATTTGATGGCAAAGCTCCCGTTATTTATCACATGATCTATCAGAAATCATTCAAATATAGCATTTCTTTTTATAATCAATGTTGAAACAGCTGTTATGTCATATGTTATGTTTTTTTTTTTTGATAGATGTTTTTCACAATTATTAGATTAATATACAGTTTAGGAGAAGAGCCAATATTAAAAAATAAATCTTTTGTAATATTACATATCTCTTCTATACCCTGACTTGATCAAATCAATGATTTCATGGTGGGGAAAAATATGACTAATACTAATACTACTAATGCTAAAACGAACACGTAATAATAATAATAATAATAATAACAACAACAACAACAACAACAACAACAAAAACATCATCTTGACCTCAAACTGCCTTTACACGTAGTTTATATATAAACTGAATTGACGTCCTTAAATTTACTCTTAAAACTTTTGACAGCAAGTTCCGGTTGGTCTGTACTATTACATGTAAAAAGAACAGCAGGAAACCTAAAACACTTATACAATGTTAAGAGAAAAAAAACAAAAAACAAATAATATATAGTTTGCATCAGTACAGCACTAGTGTCTCAGAAAACATCTGCACTATCATCAAAAATCCTTAGCTTTTAATATCTGACCAATAGCTGCTTGAATGGATATGCAGCCTGTTTCAGTGAGACAAACTTTCAAGGACATCATTACATACATCAGGACAGGAAATTACATTACAGCTTTGGTACTTACGCAAAACTGTGAGGAAACTCTGACTATCCAGCCTGACCCACAGTCCAAAGCCCATGATTACAGCTCCAAGAATCTACAGGACAAAAGTAACAGAAATGAACATGAGTGTTTTTATCCTCCTTGACCAGTTCAATTCCACACAGCTGATCTTAGTTGTAAGTGTGACTAAATCGTGAACACATGGTGCCATAAACATACTCTAAAGCCCTGCTAACACTGTGAGATTTCAGCCACGATTTTGTCATCTGAGACAAATTTGGGAAATCCAAAAAAAAATTCTGAAATCCTAGGCTAACGTTTGGTGCGTCTTCATTGTCGTTTAGTCTGACATTATGACAGCTGAGATCTTACAGTGTGACATAGGAGCCATGTTCGTGCAGTCTGACATGCTACAATCATTCAGGACTTTTAAAAAAATAATAAAAATTTGCACAGTGTGAGCCGGGCTTTAGGCTGTTTCTGAAATCGCCACTATACCCTTAAATCCAAAACCATGGTGGACATTCTGAAGTGCACTTATTAAATCCCACAATGCACCACAATAATGAGTGTACAACCAATTTACAATCGAAGGTTAGAGAATACCCATAATTCACTGTGAGAGTTTGCGAATGGATTCCTGACCACAAGATGACATCAACCGCAAAATCTTATTGGTGTAAGTTTCTAAATAATTTGTTAATTATTACGTAAATTAGCATGTATATACAAATCTGGTGGGAAATACTCATTACATAATTATTATTTTTTTTATCAACCAGCAAAGCACAAACAAAACATCAACCCTTCACTAAGTGCTTAAATTCCCTCATCTGTTTTTATTCACTCCTTTAATTGAGCTATATTAGACTAGAATAGTGAATGAGTGTATAAGTGAGCGATTTTGGACAAGTTTAAGTTTCAGCGCCATAGAGAAGCAATGAAAGTTTTGAAGCTTTCAACGGTTTGACAATATTTATGTTACAAAAATGGTAAAAGGATGTGCCTGGGGTACCTGTAACACTGATTCCTGGTATCCTAGCAGATAGGCAATTACATTTATTTTATTCACTTTCCTAAATCTAAACAAAACAACATCGAGGAGATCAACAAGCGCTGTATAAATTAAAAGGTAAACTGAAGAAACAATGCTTTTAACTCTGCTAAAGTCACAAAGTTATTTATATCGCAATTGTTACTGTATGTAGTAACAGCCTCTAGTAAGTTAAATGAATTTGGGTTGCTTGATTATAGTTGGTGGAGCTGCTCATCAATGGATCATCCCTTAATGGTGGCATTCACATTAAATTGAACTGAATCAGATTTCAACCAACTAGAACTATGCCAGAATTCGACTGCTACCTGCCTGATGCTGAATATGTTTAATAAACCGAAATACTGACTTTTGATCCTTTTCCTGGTCATCCATGTAAAGCGGATTCGATACGCTCTATTGAATAAAGCACTATAAAAATAAATTTGACTAGACTTGACATAGCACCAATGTTAGCTAGTTTACATTTACATTAGCTAAAGTTAATAGCAAAGTTAGTTATATGTAAAGTCTTTTGCAACAAAATGTAACATGGCTTGGTTGCTGTCTATGGACGGCCAGAGAGCTCTCGGAATTCATCTAAAATATCTTAATTTGTTTTCTGATGATGAATGAAGGTCTCAGGGGCCTGGAATTACATGAGGATGAGTAACTGATAAAATAATTTTCATTTTAGTGTGAACAAACCCTTAAAATTTTACTTAAATGCTCTTTGACGAGAGGTGGTCCTTCTGTGTCCAGAATGTATCAAAAACCTCTTAGGACGGTTTTCAAACCAAACTGAAAAGAAGATGGTATGTACACCCTCCTGGTACGATCCGATTTATTCTCATAACATACCGAGATACCACCCTCGGTTCCCCCCACCACCCATCAAGCCCCCTCACCGCTATCTAGCACACTCCACCTCCACAGGACATGAATACAGAACGGAGAGCTAGTCTTTATTCACAGAAATGAAACAAAAATCTGTGTATTTGTCACATGAGCTGGGCTTGATGAAGGATACAGAATCATCTAGATTAGCCAATCAGGGAGTGAATGTGCACAGCCACAACCTTGTTTTCAAAAGTCAGTAAATAAAACGTTTTTTTTCCAAAAGTCTGTTTTTGAGTCTGCGTTTTAAAATGAAAAGCAGTGTAAACACAAACTCAATGTGACGCTGGTAAGTCTGAGAGAGCAAATGAGAAGTACCTTAACGTTAGTGTTTAAACAATATGAGAACGTTAGTCAATACTGAAGAGATTGTCCTATGCACATCATTCTGTTTATATGTAACTGCAGTGAAAGACTGCTTATACACAACAGAGCACCAAGAAAGAAGAGGATGTGCTTGATGAGGAACTAAAAATGCGACAGAAAACTAACTTGTCACTGACAGGGGGCATCTCCTCTTCCATAGTGATTCTCCTCAGCCATCGTAATGGTTGCACAAAATAACTCATCTCTCAGAGCGCACAAGTTCAGCTTTTCTGCTGTCAAATACAGTCATGTACAGTAGGTGTAGAAATGACCCATCTGGGTCGGTATTCACATGAACACATACAACTACAGTATGATTTAAGTAAAAGTTCGGCAGCCTTTATCTATGCGCAAGGTTAAATACCATTAAACTAATCAAACCGTGGCATTGATATATCGTTACACCCCTAGTTTTCACA
Organism: Danio jaintianensis; assembly: GCA_903798115.1. Lineage (NCBI taxonomy): Eukaryota > Metazoa > Chordata > Actinopteri > Cypriniformes > Danionidae > Danio > Danio jaintianensis. Next base: position 22,263,517 of record CAIGQV010018227.1, on the reverse strand, counting down.
CTGACAGCTGTCATTATAAGACAGTTTCAGCCTTTTTTTTAGTTTGTCTGTCTTGGCGACAGTACCAAAGGGGGAGGGGCTTGCCGCCAAGGTGTTTCTACAGACAGATAGAAACACTCCACAGACTGAATTCTAATGCACTCTGGCCTAAAGTTCAAAACTAATAGGTCCAATGTGTCCTCTAAATGAACTGGATCAGAGAAGTCTGGTCTGTTTGAGAAGTTTAATTTCCTCAGTAGTTTCCTTGTATCAGTCTGGCGTCTGTGGTTTGCTCAACTGAAGGCTGTTCTCTACACTACTGTGGAGGAAGCAGTAAAACACTAGGCCACTATACAATTAAAGGGCTTCAAAAGGGTAAATCAGACAGAAACACACAGTTTTCATTAGCCTTTGACCCTTCATATAAAAAAGCACAACATGTCAAACCCAAGGTTGTCTAAATAGGTCCATGATTCCTCAATCGGGCTTAAACAATTTCCTTACAAAGTTCCTTAAAAACTATTTCCAAAATACAGCCAGTATACTGGGTATTTTTGTTTTTGCTTAATAATCACAATAATTCAGATACATGTACAAATACAAGTAAATGCTTATTGCTATAATTTGAAACGACAATATTTTGATATTTTAGATATTATTTAATTATTAGATGTTTTTAAAAGTGTCATTAAATGTAAAATACCACCGTCAGACAATACAGAATCACAGTAAAAAAGAAGCAACTGAAAGGTATATTTATTATATGACATATACATATTTCACATACATATTGAATGGAAGATATATCTTAACAGCAACACTGTGACTGTGATTTAAATTAGCATATGAAAATGCACTAATTACTAGACACTGTGAACATTAAATTATAATAAGCACTCAATTTCTAAATAATTGTTATTATCATTGAGCAGCTATTTGTTAAGATTAAAAATTTACATGTATCAAAAATTATTTTAGTTTTTGTTACCCATAATTAGGTCCAAACAGAATCTGGGGACATTTTTTGCTATTTCTGCGCAGGATTTAGTAAAATCTTAATATATAAATAATATAATAATAAATATTAATTTATAATAAATAGACTCAATGATGGGCTAAAAATGTGCGGATTTCTGTGCATGCAGATTCCATGTGGGCCTACCCATAATAAATATATATTATAAATATAAACAAAACTATATTTCTTACTCTTAAATCTAAAAATGCTGTCTTCAAATCTCTCAGACAAAAATAAGCTTTATTATTCAACAAAACTATATATCAAAGAATGTGTTAAAAAATATATATATTATAAAAAAATAAATCAACCTCAAAAGCGACTAAACCAATGTTATTTTTCCATATATGGTCAAAACTAAGTAAAAGTGTAGCCACATGGCTAATGAGCAGAGTTCCTGACTCAATAAAGGTGTAGGAGTGTTTGCACTTACAAAGAAGAGGAGGTTGAACAAGAACAGGAAGTATTTGGTGGCAGCGATGCATCCTTTCCCCATGACTGCAGCCCTGTGATAGAGAGGAAACAAACATCAAAAGTCTGAGAGACATGAAAATCAGTGCTGAAGCAGAAAGTGAGCAGTTCTGACAACGACAACCAGAGAATTTATTCACAATAGTTTGCAGATGATGTCCATTCCTTTGCTGATATAAAGTGGAAAAGGTTGTAAACACAGTTTTCAGTCTGAAGATACTCTGGTCTGTTTGATATGTTTCAGTTCCATGAATGACATTAATGTCACTTTTAGAGAATGAAGTCATACAGTTAATCTTCTTGTTTACAACAGAGTTTAATTATACTACATTACTAAAACAAGCCGCATATTTGGTTACTGTAGGTGAAGTAAAAGTAACCAGAACCCAGGCTCATTGGAAATACTTGCCTCAGCCTACATTTTTGCAAAACGTAAAATATGTTGTTCCAGATTCGTTTTGTGGTACATTTCAGATGAAAAATCCACTAGAGGGTGTGATCTACATTTTTTGCAAATCTAAAATCCATTACATGGCGCATGTCTTGTTGTACATTTCAGATATATGTCCTTGTACACATCTACGAGAAGGAGGGGCTTGTAAAGATCACCTTCACATGCAGGTATAAGAGAAAAGTGCACAGCAACCACATAGTTTTATCTTGATTTTACATTTCTTTCATGTATGTTGTAGAACTGTGCTTCACCGGACATAGTGAGCTACTGAGCAAACTGACCACGGCAAAAAAAAAGTCCATATGGAGATGGAGATGAGCAAAAATATAATTAGGTAAACTAGCAGTGGGTGGGTTACCAAAACAAAGACAGACATTCTGACACAGAATGCACATTTTCAAGGAGAATAACTGACCTTACTATTATGGTATTTTTATGCTTTCGAAGAGTCAAAAAACATACAGCACCCTTAAGTTGTTTTGTGGTATTTACTTTGTGTTCAAAAAACTGCCGAAAAGGAATCCTTTATTTGTATACAAGATGCCCATATAACTATCATTAGTGTGAAAAAGAACAAAAGTTGTTAGCATCATACTGCTCCGTAACATACGTTTTTGTAGTCTACATCATTATGTCACATGATCCTCCAAAACTCATTCTAATGGGCTGATTTAGTGCTCAGGAAACATTTATTATTATTGTTGAATATTTTGCTGGTTTTTTTTGTTTCATTTGTGTTTTTCTGATTAGAAACTACGATGGAAACACTTTTACTGAACAAATTCCAGTATGCGCATTAAAAAAAAAGGTCATGTGATTTGGTTAGAAGAGATCATGTGATGATAAAAATGTTAGTAAATGGACAAACCAGCAGGCTGACCACATTGTAAAACATCTGAAATGTTGTTTTGGTCATTCTAAAATGCCTTAACCATTTCAGTATTAGTGTTATTATATTATTAATTACCTCCAGAATCAAGAGCGTCTGTGCTCCGCGTCTCACGCCTTCCAATGCCACCACGCGTTCACTGCGTGTCAGCATTGCCTTCTAAGGCGCAAGTCATTTATTAAATGAAGAAAAGATTCACGCAGCTTCTCCTACCTCATCAAATTCAGTTTTTACTGTTGATATTTGGCACCATTTAGTCAGGAAGTGACGATTTTGTTCTCTTTGACTCGTTGGATGGAAACGCTGCTTTATGCGATATTCCAGTTTTGCGCATAAAGTTAATTCGCATTTTTGGATGGAAACATAGCTATTGAAAAGTCAGTTGGTCTCTGCTCATTATGCACATTACTATCAACATTATCTACTTCTATTCATTTTATTCAGTAATGGTTCATTAAACATGGACTTTTTCAAACAGATTTTGAATTACATGCTTTAAGCTTTAAAAATATAGTTTCTGGTAAGACTCCCTGAAGATACATCATACACTTCCATACTCGGGCAGCTGTGGCCTAATGGTTAAAGTTGGACTTGCGATCGAAAGGTTGCAGGTTCGAGTCCCGACACTGGCAGGGATTGTAGGTGAGGGGAGTGAATAACCAACGCTCTCACCACCCTTAACAACACGGCTGAGGTGAGTCCCTTAAGCAAGGCACCAATTCCCCAACTGCTCCCTGAGTGCCGCAGCAATAGCAAATTCAGAGTACGGGTCATGGCTTTCATTTTCACATAAAGATAATCCATAGTAAACTCATCAGATCACTTTTTCTTTCAGAAATAGATCTTAGTTTTTATATAATGTAAGGGATTGTCAACTCGTTGGTTGAGTAAAAATCACATAAAAGTCATTATTTGTATTTTCTGGTATGAAGCATACAACTGTATGTATACAACTGCATACAAATGCATAAAATCTGTTTGATATAACACTTCTAATTTACTTTTTTCTATTTGGGTAGCTGATGTAGATATTAGGACTGCATGATACTGGAATTCAGTACCAATCGATACTGAAATTTTAAAAACGTCCATTTCGCACTGACATTTGAGCGCTACTGAGCTGATTTGCCGTTGTGTTCACGTGCTCAACAGAAATTACTGAGATTGGCCGTGAAGGTCATCAGTTCACCAAACTCACCACTGTTTACTGAGTGTAACCACAGATACAGGGACACTGGAGTGTTTCACACTCAGTAAACAGCAGTAAGTTCGGTAAACTGATGACCTTTCTTCTAACTACACTTTTAAAAGCAATTAGCTGACTACTTAAAATAAGTGAGAAAGCTTGTTGTTTTTAAGAGATTAGTTGAGCTTACTTTAAAAAGTGAGTAAACCTGTTGTCTTAATACATAAATGAACACTGGCCATAATTATAAAAATTAAAAGTCAAATCAACTTAGCAGTTTCAAGTTGCAATGGGTTTACTCACTTTTTTAAAGTAAAGTCAACTTATTGCGTTTGAGGCAATGGGTCTACTCACTTTAAGTAAAGTAATTAATCACTTTTTACAGTGTCCATTTTTAATTTCTAACAATAACAATCATAATAATAATAATAATTATAATACTGTCTTGTGATTGGCTATTATTTGCTATCCAATGAAAAATAATGTCCTGAAACAAATCACAGTATAAACACTAATACAACTGTCTAATCTTGACATTTATCATTTAAAGGGTATGGATGACACTGCTTTTAAAATATTTGCTCTCTCTTCTGCAAAAAAAAACAAAACAAAACAAAAAAAACATGAAGGCCCTGGGAAGGAAGCATATGGTCTCCTTATACTGGTCTTCCTTTTACTTTCTCTCTCAAACACACAGAGTAATAAGCAATATATCAGAATATGAACTCAGAGTCACAGAGCCAAGCTTACTTGGCGTCATCTCACAAAGTACTCCAGGGAGCTATAAACCAGATTCATGACTTTTCTGCACTGAATGCAGTATTTTTCTTCTATTTTATTAATCTAGAAAGACAAGTTTAGAGAAATAATAACACAGCCAATGTATTTCCCCTTCTTCTGGTAAGCATGTTCACAGTCAGGACAAAACTACTGTACTTCACAGGATTTGATGTTTATCTTTGACATCCAGCAGTTTGGCCAGAGAAAACAATTATAAAAATATGAAAGGGGAAGTACAAATGGCAATAAATGCAAGTTTTATCAAGGTTTAGAGGATTTGGCTTCCTTCTCAACAGTTTATGATGGTAAAAATTCAAACTCAAACAAAACACGCTGCAGCAGCCATTCCAATCGTAGCCTAGGGCCTATAAATGATTTCCGCAATTTGGAAAACACTTAATGGAATCACGGAACCCAGTCATAAAACGGCAAATTTTGGCATTTAGGATGCATATTTGCAAAAAACTATTGTCATACAATATATGTTTTTTTTCCACCCTGGACCATTCTTCACCAGACTTGATTTACAAGCAGGTTGCTAGATTGATGACATCAACAGGAATGAGTGCACCTGATGATGGAAAAAGCTTTAAGCTAATCGATCAGCAAATTTACATGTTTGCAATATTTGTATTGTTTTCAAATTATAAACCTTATTTGGATTTTTACAACACATTTGAGGTGGACCAGTTGTAACTTGAATCAAGTTAACTGATATTCATTGTTAGGTATAAATACTATAATTCATTTCTTAGTTTCAAATCTAATGGTTAATTTTCTGAAATGACTGCTTCAATGACTGGGACCGCTTTTGTTTGGCAGCTAACATGACTTAAAAGAAACATGTTTTTTTCCCTGACAACAGGCAACCCAGCTCAATGGAAAAAATATATGACTCAGCCTACATTTTTGAGAAAGGTATAAACTGTAAAACTGAGTATAAATTTATACTGAGTATAAACTGAGGTCGAAGCCAGTTATAAATGGGCTGGTCAGCTCCAAGTGGGTGGGTGGGACTTGAGCTCCAAGTGGGCTGTACAAAACTCCTGGAGTTTTCATTTATTTAATGTCTTAAACATGTCACAGAGTCCAACCTATTGTGTTTCATGAATGTTTACACCTAACCCAACCTTATAGTAACCTGTTGTGTTTTATTAGTGTTTACTACACCTACTGTACACCAACCCTAAACCCAGCCTACTTGTGGCATAAGTCCCTCCCACTTGGAGGTCACCCAGCTTACTTAAGGTGTAATCCCTCCCACTTGGAGGTCTCCAGGCTGCAGCGATACCTACTTGCACCAACCCAGCTGAATGGAAAAATATGTGCCTCGGCCTACATTTTTGCAAAGCATAAAATGCATTGCTCCAAGTATGTTTCTTTGCACGCGTCAGATGACAAATCCACTAGAGGTTTCTGTATATATTTTTGCAAATCTAAAATATGCAACTAAAATACATTTTGAGATACATGTCCTTCTTGTACATGCCCACAACAAGGCAGGGCTTGCAACTAGATTACCTACACCAGCAAACTATTGCCCTAAACCCTTCCCTAAACTAATTGTGTTTTAAAAATCAAATGCAAAAGAAAAGTGCTCAGTGACCACATAGTTTTACCTTTTATAATCGCTTTTATCTCTTTTGTGGAACACTTGAACCCAAGCACTCCATCACAAGTACAACACCATAAAAAGTAAGCTACCAAAGAAAGCTAAAAACCTGTAACCATTGACTTCCACAGGAGGAGAAACAAATACTATGGAAGTAAATGGTAACAGGTTTTCAGGTTTCTTCAAAATATGAGAGGAGAATGAGTAAATGATGACAGAATTTTCAGTTTTGGGGGAACTATCCCTTTAACAGCAGGTGAGTGAAAACTTTTTGAATATGAGGATAAAAGGTAAACTGTACTTAATTTGTCTTCCTGGAAAACATGACATTATCTTCTGTTGCTTGAAATGGCAAAAAAAAAGTACATTTTCATCCTGTTCAAAAGTTTTGCCACTGTACATTATGATCTGTATAAATCACCATCATTAAAGTGAGCGCACACACTTTGTCATAATAAAAAATGTGACACTTTATGGCGTAGTCTATTACACTTTGTAGTGTGACACTTGATGTTAGTTTGGGTTGCCGGACGTATGTGGAAACTGATGTACTACCTTCATATTCTCTTTACTAATCTCTACAGTGACTGTCAGCTCTACTGTAACTCAACTGCGCAGATGTCTCCTTTCTCTGGTCAATCACAACATCCCCTCCATACAATGATGGCATGCTGCCCCATTGCATACAATAGACAAAAGCTGTCCTATCCCAGGCTTTTAGCACTAACAACAAAGGAGCATCTGAACACACCCATGCAAGCTTTACACTGCTGATGGTAGATACTTACTATAGATCACATGACCAGACATTTAAGGATAATCGCTATAGACAAATAAGTTCCTCAAGCCAGTTTTCTTTTACTGTTATTTATTTGACAAAGAACTTGACAGACCTTCACTTTAGATGTGTGGTTTTTAAGCATGTATAGGGTGCAAAACATGCATACAAAATTTGATCAATCAATGCTTCCAGACAGAACTGAAATATCTGAAATGTTTGTCTACAAGTCTTTTCTTTTATCTGGCAAGTATGCAATACATTTGCCAAAAGAAACAGTATATTAAAACAGAATTTCAATGCACTGCACTGAAAAAAGTGATTTACTTTACTTAAAGTGAGTAAACCCACTGCCTTAAAAGCTACAAGTTCTCTTTACTTTAAAAAAAGTAAACCCATTGTAAATTGTATCTGTTACGTTGATTTAGTTTTTTTACAATTACGCACAGCTAATTTACTTAAATTTTAAGGCAACGCGTTTACTCACATTAAGTCAACTAATCATTCTAAAAACAACAGGTTTACCCTATTGTTTTCAGTAAAGTAAACTAATCATTTTTACAGTGTGTATTTAAGAGTTTTAAGAGTAAAAATTTTGATTACGGAATCTGCAAGTAATGCAATAACATTCTTTTTTAAAGTGTCGTCTACCTGTGTGTGGCCAAACACACTGGAAACTGTACAGTATTTGTTTAATAATTGCTCATTTAGTTACGCTTTGAATACCGTTACTGCAATCTTTTTGTGTTCTCAAGGCAGTAAGTTGTTATTTTGATTCTTTAGACATTTTTTAATACAGACAATATTAGCAAGCAGACAGGAAATTATGGGGGGGATGGGTGCATATTACTAGTTTATTTCTTGTGTCAGAGGCACTGCTCCACAAATATGAATATATTTCAGTTTTGAAAAATTGTTTCTTTTTTCAGTGCAAATGTAAAGAAACATCCAACTTTAAATTGTTTCTTTTGTTGAACTTTAAAAGGAAGCAATAAAGCTACACTTTAGAAACTTTACAGTTTAATTGTATTCATATCTATTTTTTTGCAGATTTTCTGAATTATTGAATGACAAAAAGACATTCCCCAAATCTCCTCTTTAAAACCCTTGAACTCTAATATAAAAATGTGCCTGATATCATCCAGTGATTAGATTTTTGGGCTAGAATTGTATACAAATTAGTGCCCTGTTAATAAATTAATCCGCCATTTGCATATTATAAACATAAATCTTATTGCAAACATTTGTTGTATAATCTTTAATGTAATCTACCAACTGGAGAAGTATGATCACAACTATCATTATTCATTTTTTAACCTATTCATCTGCAATGTCTTGCCTCACATTCAAATGATCCCCATAAAAAGACAGTTTAAACATCACCAACTAAGGCTTCTTGAGTTTGTCAGTAATTTAAGCTGTTCCCAAAGACCCAAATTACTAACCAAGTAATAATTCAGCCCTTTCTGGGTCACACAAGACACTGTTTTTACATAACCCTATGATTTCACCCCAGCCAACATCTTTCATACTTTAAGGGCAACTATAATTGAGACAGCCTCAATGCTCCACTAAAAGGGGGGACATAGTCTCACGCACCAGTTACCCATGAGTCTCCCCCCCTCAGGCCTCCAGCAAGAAGAAGGTCAATGAGAGCAGGGTCTTCAACAGCCACATCACAAGCATTATAATCACAGGGGGAAACAATTATCCACTACAGCATCGACTACATTTCCTGCACTATATTTAACAGTGTGTTTATTGGACTCCATCATCCCATGCAAACACACAAAACCATCTTTGAGAGTTTTAGGAACTTAAATGTTCCTCTAGTACTTTAAATTGCTGCACCTCTATTTATGTTTATAAAGAATCCGTTGTGAAGTAATTCTTCATTTTGTGTGTCACATTGAACAAATCAGGTATATTTGCCATGTTGCATTAGGCGAAATGAGCAATAGATTTAGAAAGCTTCACATAGAACCTCCCAGTGATACTTTTATTGGAAATGAGAATATCAGTTTGTACAATGCAGGGGTTTAATTTTTAAGTCATAAATAAACAAAGTTTCTTTCTTTTATCTGTATTATGATTGTGATGTTCATCTAAGTGTATTGTAATAATGAAAAACCTGATAT
>CAIGQV010018227.1:22226955-22253812 GCA_903798115.1 Danio jaintianensis | reverse complement strand
AAGTGAGTTTGGAGTGAAAATGTGGTATTTTATTAGGGGTGGGGGGAAATTTTGATTCTTAGATGCTTCGCGATACTTGGATGATTCTGAAAATTTGATTTTCTGAATGATAATTGATGATGTGATGACAGAATGTAAAACACCATACCCTGTCCAACTTTAAATAACTTAACTTGTGCTGAAAATTTGTGAGGTGAAAAACATCCCGTGAGTAAACTAGAGCAAGTGGTGGAGTACTCCGCTTTTCATGTGAACCCAGCACAAGACACTCGCAATGATCTTCATGATTTTATCTATATATGAAACTGTCAAACACCATCAAACCAGCATAACAACCCTTGTACAGATCTGTAGAACAGAAATAAAAACACAGCCACAAGGCTATGGTTTTTATAATAATAGTTCATTTGCCATGTTCTTTGATTAACCTCTGCTTTTTTCTGTCCTCCATTCACTACAAACCTGCTCAGAATTTTATTTAAAGTCATAAGTCTTAGACTTTATTAGTGAATTTGTATTAATACTACTTAGTCGTTCAAAATATACGGTCCACAAGCATTATTTTTCTATGAGAGCTACAGAATTCTCTATTTTTGTTTGAAAGCGGTTTGTGCATTTTTTATTTCTTATAGATTACACTGCTCATTATGTACACAACAGGAAGATGTTGGTTGAAAGATTATTATTTTTTCAATGGTTCAGAAAATGCTTAACTCACAAGTATTCTGCCATACAGGCAGTTCATTTACTGTTAGTTCTTTGTAATTTTGTTGTTGAATTCCCAAATCACTTTCATCTGTTTATTAATAAAAGATCTTAGAAGTAAAGTCATTATGGGTTATTACAGTTACTTTGCTTTAATAGTCAGATAGTGAGGAAAACTAAATCTTTATTAAAACAAAAGATGCATTGATAATCATTTTCTAATTAATTCTGATTATATTCAATTACATTATCTCGCAATTAATTTGTCTGGATTGTCAGTAAACTACAGCACTGTGTAGTAAATTCTGCTCCATCTGAAAGCACGGAGACGTACTTCTGATTACAGAACTGGCTTTACTGATAAAATGCACATAGAAATCACCTTTGCTCAGTGATGACAGAGCAAGAGTGATTGAGTTTCACTGGTTAAGTTGTTTTATTGACAATTAAACAGTGCTTTGAAATCCATTGAGAAGCATTTAAAGGGATAGTTGACTCAAAAATGAACTCAATATTTACTCTCCATTAAATGATTCCAAACCTTGACTTTCTTTCTTCTGTAGAACACAAAAGAAGATATTTTGAAACCTGTAACCATTGACTTCCATAGTAGGAAAAACAAATACCATGGAAGTCAGTGGTTACAGGTTTTCATCTTTCTTCAAAATATTTTGTTTTTAGTTGAACAGAAGAAAAAAAATCTAAAGGTTTGAAACAAGTAAAGGGTGAATAAATGATCACAGAATTTTAGTTTTTGGGTGAACTATCCCTTCAAGTTTTTAGAGTTTTCCTAATGCAAACCACCAACTGAACTATTATAAAAGGCAATTATTACACAGCTCTCTGAAATAATTGATTCTGATTGTTCAATCATAACATTTCAAGGTATGTTATTTCCGGTAAAACTAATAACCCAAAATTATCCGGGTACTTTAAATAATCTTGACCTGATAAGCCTGTTGGGCTTTATTCTGTGAGAACAACCAGCTAAACAGGCCGTCATTCTCAACAACAGTGATACAGAAAACAACAAACTTTGTGCAACTACTAGGTTAGACAAATCATGAAACTATTACCGTGCTTTTACTGTAGTAACAATTAATAGGAATCATTGCAGAATTGTGGGGTGTTTTTCAGATTTGCATTATATTATTAATCTATAAAATATATTAATGGAGTTATATATTATTTTATCATAAGTCATCTTGGTTGTACATTTTATTTGTACTAAATATCTTTAGATTTTTTTTGTTTAGAACAAATGCATTGAAAGCATAAAGTTCGGCTACCTTTTTACTATGGTACACAATACTTGATTTTCACAGTCAACAAATCTATAAGATGAGGATGGTTCAATTTTTTAACAGATGTTTTGGTTTTTGTGTTGACTGTGGCACATCATAATCTTGTTATACAGACAAAACATGCTAATCCGGAACAAGGCATTTAAAAACTACATCTGCATAATAAATTTAAATAGTTTCAATAATTTTGAGTGCAGAATTCAGTGCACACACCAAAAACGCTGCCATTGTCAATGTGGTTTAACACTTCTGACTAGCTACTGGCTCAACAGAAATATGTGATAGATTGTTAGGCTTTGCTTTGGGGGAAAAGCAGCATAAAAGGAAATCAGATGCAACCTGCATACTCTATATGTAATGTCACAAATTGACACTTAATGTAATTAATTAATTTTCATATTTGACTTTAATTATGATGGCCATAATATTTTATTTTAACTGTGCAATGGACTTTTCTTTTTTTCTCTCCATTCACTAAACTTTAGGGCCATTGTATTTATTTTAGTTTCATTTTTGCCAATATCTTCTGACCCTGAAAGGTACATAAAAAAAGATTATTATTATTATTATTATTATTATTATTATCATTATTATGTCCACGAACATATCTACTGCAATATTTCATAAAAACTGTCAAATCTAGTTACTTGATGTTTACTTTAAATGTGGCTGTCAGCTGCACTTTTACTTTATGCAGGGGATTTTTTATCCGTCTCATATCCAGAAACTTCACCCCCATGATTAAATAGAAATGCTCTATTTAGAATAGAATAATTAACACCAACTTAAACACCTTGTAACCATGCCTACAGTAAATCTAAAACAAAACATTTAATTGAAAACTACGTCTTCAAGTGCAGTGTGTTCTTACACATGCATGCAAAGTAACAACAAGTTTACTGGTTTCCAACCAGGAATGTTGTTGCACTTAAAATCTTTTTTTAGAAAGCTCCCCCAAACCTAAATTTCCCTTATGAAATAGAGCTGCCTATTAAGTTTCTGCTGCGGGCCCGTCTCGGCAAAGCGGCTCTCAAACTCACAGTTGCATCCCATTTTTAGCTGACTCCAAAAAGCAACAGTTTTTCAGCAAGGAAAAAGACAAGTAAAAGCAGAGGAACATCTGTATCCTGGCTTACTCCAGTCAGAGACACGTCCTGGGAGGTCTGCCAGCTTTAACCTTTTATGGACCCGAAGGAGCATCCACAGCTTAGCCCAAACTCAATTCTGACCCATTTCCACATCTGTGCTTTCATCACAGACAGATGTCACCGTTCTGAGAGCAGACCAGTGTCCCTAATAATATCCCAGAATGTGTTTGTTGCTTTCTTGTTCCGGCCACACTGTGCTGTGATGGAGCAACAGTTTGAAAAGAATCTTGCTGAACAAGTTATTTAAGTCAACATTTAGTACTAGCAACTTACATTTACATTTTGTCATTTAGCAGACGCTTTTGTCCAAAGCAACTTACAATTGAGGAGGCATTTAGTGATTCAACAAGAAGAGGCAATGCACACAAGAAGTGCTAATTATACAAAGGAACTTACTAACATAATAATGCATGCGATTTTATGGCACATTGGTAGTTAACCATCTCAGCTCCTTGAGAATGGGGATTCGTGACCAGTGCAATGCAAGACATGTGAAGTAAAGTTTTCCAAATGTTTGCGTCTTTCTTGTGTACTAATGGAAAATATGTCTGCATCCGAAAGCATACCAAACCGGGAACGCATCAAAGCACATTATAATCTAAATTCTGCATCACATCTGGTCTCTCTGGAGGTACCTTCTTCTCATCAAATTTTGAATGCAGCATCGATGTATCCTTCAGTGAATGTATCCTGCCCTGAATTCCTGACAGTTGAGCTATTAAAATAAAGCTGGCATCTTAAGTGTCATTTTGTGTGTAAAGTAAGTTTTTTTTATTATTATTATTATTATTATTATTATTATTATTATTATGCGCACAAAGTAGTATAAACTTTTTAGCTGATAAGAAAAAAATATGTGCATAAACAAATTACAATGGAAACACATTTACTGAATAAATTTCAGCATGCGGATCAAGAAAAAAAAAAAAAAAGTCATGTGATTTTGTTTTAACAGATCATGTGATAACATAAATAGGCACGATGGGATGGCATTAATGGACCAACCAGCAAATCAACCACATGTTTTGGTCATCCTAAAATTCCGTAGCTAAAGTCCACCATCAAAGTGGTTCAGTACATCCAGCAAGGTCTTGAGCGTTTTTTATTCATACATGTTTTATGCAATATTCTAGTTCAATTTGCATCTTTGCAATTATAATTATATAAGGATATTTTGTAAAATGTGTGAGTCAAACAGGCACTAACAATATGTGAGGGATAAATAGATTTTTTCTATAAAAAATGCAAAAACTACAGAGACCGAACACTTTGCAACTGACTACAAAACTATTGTGAATTGCAAGATTTCAGCTTCTGCTGGAAAAATGTCGATATGCTGAAAAAGGGCTATGAAAGAGCTCAGACAAAGCATTATTAATATAAAAATTTGTATAACTAACATTATATAGGGTGGCGCAGTGCTGTCGCCTCACAGCAAGAAGGCCGCTGGTTCGAGCCCCGGCTGGGTCAGTTGGCATTTCTGTGTGGAGTTTGCATGTTCTCCCCGTGTTCCCGTGGGTTTCCTCCGGGTGCTCCGGTTTCCCCCATAAGTCCAAAGACATGCGCTATAGGTGAATTGGGTAAGCTAAATTGTCCATAGTGTATGAGTGTGTGAATGGGAGTGTATGGGTGTTTTCCAGTGGTGGGTTGCTGCTGGAAGGGCATCCGCTGTGTGAAACATATGCTGGATAAGTTGACTGTTCATTCTGCTGTGGCGACCCCAGATTAATAAAGGGACTAAGCCGAAAAGAAAATGAATGAATGAATAATATTATATAAGCATATATTAAGAAGTCATTTTTTACAATTGCTTTGTGATTTCTTTGTTTACATTTTGATTCAGTTGTCTTATTTGACAATTTAGACAATTCAATATCACAAAACAACAAACAATTTAATTAAATTTATTATCATTTAAATTTTAAAACATTTTTAAGAGCTATAAACCAATGATGAATCCCAAATCTAGAAAAACTCACTCCAAACATGTTCATAACATTTGGTCGATTTCCATAAAAAATAAAATCAGGCCTCAAATCACAATTTTATAGTTCCCTAATATTTACAGGTGTACAGGACTTTGAGGAGAACACAAAAAAACACGTGCATAAGCTGTTAGAAAACGCTACCAACCAGCCTCAGTTGCTTCACGAAGACAACTTGTTGATCATAAAGAGCCTCCTAGTTTCTAAACATGCCCAACCGTCATTTAAAAACCACAGCTGCGTGTGTGAAGTGTGTACCGTACGTTACATGTTACAGCAATTCGCGTTAAATTAAGCGATAACTTCGAAATTGTTCACAGGAACGCATTAAAAACTGTGCAAGCTGCCAGTGCCACATCAGCGGACATTTAAAACTGAATACAAAGAAGAAAACACACTCCAACAACTTCCACCAAACTAGTTTACTATGATAGTAAACTCTACCAGCGCTCGAAGCGCCACATCAGGACCTCATTTACTAAAAAGTTTAGGTTAACTTAATGCATTAGGGCCACTTCAAGCCAGCAGCACGTTAAATCACTTTTATTATAATCTGTATTGCCATTTTATATGGATAGAAGGGAAATCATTTACCTCTTTTGTGTCAAGTCGCAGTGAAGATCCGTTGAGCAGCTGTCAGTAATATCGCTGTTGTGCTACTAACAGTCTGAACAAAAAGAAAGAGCAGCACACGAGAAACCGCATTGCGTTAACCCTTGACTAGCCAACAGCCGCCGAGCTTACTATCATGATGACCAGTTTCCGCCAAGCTCTCCCGTCAGAAGTTACTCAGACTACTTTAAAACTATGTATTTACTATTCATAGGACAAGACAAGCTTTCACCCGAACAGTCAGTTTGATTAAATGTTTTTAATGCCTGAGATGTCAAATAATTTGTTACTTCACTTATTGTAAACTGACTCCACCATACGTGCTATGTTTAACAGCTTTGAACGAAATAATTCTAAACTCTTCTTCTCGCTAAGGCTAATTTCACTGCCAGCATTTTGTGTAAAGCTTCCGTTCAAATCTTATTTTTTAAGTACCTGTCTGAACATGTTGATAATTCAGCTTTCTGGGTCGTGTTGCAGCAAAACCTATGATGGTATAAGCATGCCTTTTAAGAGTTCGCGTTTATGGCTATTTACATACAATTTCTATTACGTATTATTTTTAAAAAAAAAATTTTAATTAATTATTGGGTTTATGATTAAAGTCTGTTAAATTACGTTAAACAAATAAATCTCACCGGAAATTTTGTTTTACGTACAGCAAAAATGTAATGTAGTTAGTTGGCTAAAGAGATCTCTTTTTGTTACTCAAATAATTCTAACCAATTGTAGCAAAAAATATTATGATGAATGGATTGCATATGCAACACTGCCCTCCTCAGGTCAAAAGTGAAAAAAAAAAAAAAAAGTATCTTAAGATTTGGAAACCAAAAAAAAAACAACAACAAAAGAAACAACAACAAACTGCCTCGGCTGGTTGGCTGGTTTTAACTGGTCGAGGAACCTGGTTTTGGTTTTAGCTGGTCATTTCAGCTAGTCTTCCAGCCTGAAAGTGGCCAAAACCTTTAATAAAAAAAGGCCTCTAAAACCAGGCTGGTTGACTAGCTAAAACCAGCCAACTTAGGCTGGTTTATGTTGTTGTTTTACCAGAGGAATTTTATAGTGGAGTTAACCCAAAAAGAGAAAAAAATATAGAATTATTAAAACATTGGCTATTTATTATAGGACGGTTGTAGAAAATGTTTAGGGGATATTTAAGTACAAATGAAAGAGCTCAAGGGGGCACAAATCTTTGAAACACCAATAAAATGCAGTTCCTAGAATGCTTTTAATGTGTTACGGTGCAGCAAGGTCAATGACTTTAATGCAACAAGGACCTATAACTGAGACCACAGCAGTGTTATTTTAATAGAACGGAGTAACTATTGTAGTTTTATTATTAGTTTGAATTGTGAGTTTTACTATGTTTTGTAATTTTAATCAGTAATTTATGTCCGTTTAGTTACATTTATTTTCTTTTAGTTTATTGTAGT
Organism: Danio jaintianensis; assembly: GCA_903798115.1. Lineage (NCBI taxonomy): Eukaryota > Metazoa > Chordata > Actinopteri > Cypriniformes > Danionidae > Danio > Danio jaintianensis. Next base: position 22,246,625 of record CAIGQV010018227.1, on the reverse strand, counting down.
TTTAATTAAGACCAAATGAAATTTTCTTTCTTTTTTTTTTATTAGCAACTTACAGAAATGAAATAATTTATCATATATATGATTTGAATTTTTTTAGTTAACATGCATTATAATTAAGTGTATTGCTGTATATGGCTTGTAACTATAATGCAGGTGGAGGCTGTTTATTTAACAACAAAAACAAACAAACAAACAAAATCAAACTGCGTGACAGTTAAATGTCGATAAATGTACATTTTCTTTATTTCAAAAAGATAGCGATGCAGGTCCATAACAATAACATCTCAATAAAATATTTACACACACACACACACACACACACACACTTAAAAAGTACATTAATATCCCTTCAGAGGCATTATGTATACCGCTGACAGAAAGCTGAAGCCACTATAGCAGCTAAACGGGTATTTATCTCTAATTGCATGGCAACACAATTCTCATCAGGAGACGTGAATAACAAATGATTCATGTTCGGCATTTGCCACCATCATATTTAGCTGGGCGAGTGTTAAGAGGGATGAGAGCTTTGCTTTTTAATAAAAATTAAAGTAACAGAACATACAGTAACAACCATGCCTATTGTGAATTACTAGTAAGGTCTGATCTGGTTCAAAGAAAAATATTTGCAGAAGAGAAGAGAGGTTTCTAATTTGCATGTAATGACAAGAAAGAGACTAAATAAATCTGGCTTGTGAAAGAAGCACAAGCTTTTAACATTACAAAGCTAAACCTCTAGATTTCTCCACATGTATAGCAGTATTTCTGTTCCTCCATCGAACGTCTGTTCACCCAAGACACTGACGATTCGAAACATTCATAAATACATAAAAAAACAAACCCGTACTAATCTACTTATGAATTTATTCATATAGAAATATTTATCAGCTACCAAAATTTACAGAACCCACAGAATCTCAAGAATGATATGCAAGAACCAATGATGTGCAGTCGTGTATGTCACATGGTACATTTGAGCTTCAGCAAGAGCCAATGAGGTTTGTTCTTGCATGTGAACACTGCAAAAAAAATAATGCTTTTTTTCTTATTTAGGGTTTTTGTCTTGTTTCTAGTCCAAATATCTAAAAATGATTAAATCAGGAAACATTTTCTAGACAAGCAAAAATGGACTTGTTTTCAGAAATAATATGTGAAAATTAGATTTCAAGATTATTTTGTTTAAGGAAAAACTCACTTAATTTTGACCTGTTTTCAGAAATAATAGGTCAAAATTAAGTGAGTTTTTCCTTAAACAAAATAATCTTGAAATCTAATTTTCACATATTATTTCTGAAAACAAGTCCATTTTTGCTTGTCTAGAAAATGTTTCTTGATTTTTTGGAATTTTTAGATATTTGGTCTAGAAACAAGACATAAACCCTAAGAAAAGCAATTTTTTTTTTTTGCAATGAAGCAGTTCGGTTTATGTTCACTGATCAACATTTATATGTAAATAAAAGCCAAATCAAATCTTTTCGTCACATAAATTAATGTAATCACTTCAGAAGACTTGTATTTAACCTCTTCAATCATATAGATATTTATTTTGGATCTCTTCATGAACATTTTGAAATGTCAGAATCTTGGGTGAACGCACTTACAATGAAGGGAGATAAATATATATATTTTTAAATCTCTTTTTTTGGCCATTTGTGTTTGTGTCCTAATGGTTGATGATAGTGACAATTTTCATTTTAAAGTGAACTATCCCTTTAAAAGCAAACACCTAATTAAACCCTACTAAAGAGAAACTGCTACTTTTATCCACATACTGTACACAAACGACACACTTTTCTCTCCACCGAAGCTCTATCACATATGATAACAACCAGCACGCATGGTCACCTTGTACGCAACGTTTAACAACAGGTATTTTCCCTTGTAGGTTCTTGCGAAATGTATTGCTTCCATCCAGGATTCCTTCCAAGTTATACAATACAATTAAATCTATAAAATGCTTCTGATTCTGTTATTCCTTTAGTGGGAATTTTCACTGTTGTAATCAATGGACTCAATCAAAAAATAATAGGGGAATACACGCAAGGCAGCAAATGTAGAAATATACACACAGCTCATTTCACAGTTAGTCTCAGCAGAACTGGCACGAGAATGGTCATCAAGGGCATAAAAGATTATATCCTGATTAAACAAACATGCAAGTGATACCACAAAATGTAAAAAAAAAAAATTAAATTTAACTTTGGGGTAGGCCAATAAATAAGCAACTAGAAAACTGAAAATCAACAGGAAAAAAATATATACATATCCTTTGAAGAATACAAACACCTGGTAGTGTGCTGACATGTAGAACGCTTGTGCAGTTTAGCATATTAAGGCAATATTAGAAACGTGAGGGAAAATACTGCTACATTGCTTGTTAAAATGGACGAAACATGCCATTGTGCTACACAACCATGTTCTGTTCTAAAAGCAAAAAATATGTTTCTTGGTTATTTATATTCTCAAAACAGACTGGAAACAGAAAAAAATAACTATCTGCAGTTATCTGACACATAATAATTAGTAGGACTTTTAAGATAAATGCTAACAAAACAAACTAACCTGTTGTGTCTGTCAAACTTCTCATCAGCTTTTCAAATCATGTCCATATGAGAACTTGCTGTTCCTGGTTCAGTGATAAAGCGGTGATGAAGACATAAGAACCAATGACAAGTTTTAAAGAGAACGTTCACCTAAAAATCTAGATCTTGTCATCGTTTGCTCATTGTCTACTTGTTCCAAACCCATTTGAGTTTTGTTCTTCTATTGAACACAAATGAAAATACACATTGAAGATGTAGAAAAATCGCTATTGACTTACATAGTATTTTTTTCCTTGCTACGGATGCCAATGGCTCCCAACATTTTTCGAAACGTCTTCTTTTGTGTTTTTTTTTTGGGATTTGCTCAAGGGTAATTAACTTGTCAAATAGAATGACCAACACCAAAAACACAATTCTAGTGTTTTCTAGCCAAACTCACACACGTCACATGACTGGCATTACATGAAATGATAGAGTTTTGTTAGCTACAGACAATTACGCCAAGCTCGGCTACGGCGTTCAATACTTTACATGAAAAAAAGAGAAGAGCTACACTGTCTGAAAGAAAGATCTAAATAATTTAACCACATCGTGAGTGTAAAAAAAACAGGAAATTGAATAAAGAGGAAAGAAAGAGTAGAGATGAAGTTGCTCTGAAGGCAAGGTCCTGTATTCTGTGTAAGCTGAAATAAAAATGAAGGCGTTGGGGTCGGTGTCGTCCGCCAGGTGAACAGGTTGATGTTTTCTAACCATGTTTTCACTGTTCGAAGCCTCTAATGGAAACTCCAGCCCAGTGGCCTCAGCTCAACTCCCCGAGCACCAGCTGTGTGGAAACGCTGCCTCTCAGATCTTTTTGGGCCGGCGTCCCAGATGGTAGTAGTAGGAGAGCGTGACGGTGAGGAAGAATATGCGGCTGAGGAGGAGGAGGATGGCAGCGTTTGGAAGCGAGCCCAGCTCCACCAGAGTGACGGAGGTCACTGGAACACATAGAGAAGCACGTGATCATTGTTGAATGATGTTAAATTATATGTCTGTTATTTATCCTTCTTTGACTATTCCTGTAATGTCAAAGCTAAATTTTCAACATCATTACTTCCAGTCTTCAGTGTCACATGATCGTTCAGTTTAGAAACCAATCTGAAATTATTTGCTGCTCAAGAAAGATTTATTTTCAGGTTTTTTTCCACGATACTTTGAAGAATAAAAAGTATAAAAGAAAACATCATTTATTTTGAATATATTTTTGTCATTTTATTGTCTATTAGGATTAAAGGGATAGTTCACCCAAAAATAGAAAATTTACTAAAAACCATTCAAACAAACACAAGTTATAACATCAGTCCAATAAAATATGTTTAACAGCGAGAGGAATCTTGAAAAACATGCACTGAGTAGGGTCATGTACTATTGTTTGCAATATGCAATATGCAAAGGTTATTAAACGTCATTTATTCCTGAACCACACTATGTATACTTGACAATGCACAGTTGAGGGCACAATTATAAGACCTTCTTTGCAATATTTATTCTTTTTAATTTTTTTTGTTTAATTTTAAGGTCAATATTATTAGCCCCCTTAAGCAATATGTTTTTCGGTTACAGAACAAACCACTACAATGACTTGCCTAATTATCCTAACTTGTTAACCTAATTAACATAGTTAAACCTTTAAATTGCATTTTAAACTGAATACTAGTATCTTGAAAAAATATCTAGTAAAATATTATGTTCTGTCATCATGGCAAAGATAAACGAAATCAGTTATTAGAAACTAGTTATTAAACCTACATATTATGTTTAAAATAAATTGTTGAAAAAACCTTCTCTCCGTTACACAGAAATTGGGGAAAAATATAAACAAAATTAAAAAAATATAACAGGAGAGCCAATAATTCTGACTTCAACTGTATACTTGAGTAAATCCACTGATGGACCACAGCCACTAGAGGGCAGTGCCATCATTACATAACAGGGCACATCTAGATCTGACAACATACAACATGCAAAATCATCGCATGGATGTTTACAAAGTGGATTCTGTCATTAAGAAGTCTGATTTGTTAGTTTACATGGTAATTTCAGTACAGTAGAAGTGCCTTGGTTATCAATTGCCAACATTTAACTTTTTATTCTGTCATTGTTGTTCTGGATCCAGATCTAACAACATACAGCATGCAGAATCATCTTATCATTGAAACAAACCTAAAAACTGGATGGCAAAGTAGCAGGCCTCACTGAGCAATGTCCACTGGATGATGACCTTCTCTACAGTGTACAGGCCATTCCACATGATCAGAGACAGACCTGACAAACAAAGACAGAAATACACAAGTTACTTACTTCACACCAAAACTTTAGGGGATGGATGGATGGATGGACGGACGGACAGATTTTGTAATCGCTGAATTTATCTGAAAATAAACCAAATGTCTCAGAAGCCATTTATTAATTGCACCGATTTTCTGTGGATTTTGGGCAGCCAGAACACTGTTCAAATTCTTTCTGCACCATCTGCATTGTTTTATATCAAATAACACTATATTCTATATTTGCATATAGAAATAAATATTTTATATCTCATTTTATATTTTATATTATGATTTTTCTGATGTTATTGTTGAAGAGATTTTAACAATTTTGTTTATTTTAATTATTTTGAGTCATTCAAGTACCAAATATGATATATTAAGCTTTATGGTTAGAAGATAAACACTATCTTTGTGTTACTCTCAGTGCTACTTTGTTATAAATTATTAAGACCAATCTTTCTTAAGGTCAAAAAATAATAAAGAACTAAGATGTGTAAATTTGTGTATATTTTCACATCAAAACAACACACAAAATGCCGCAAATATTGTGAAATACTTGGAAAAGTCGCAACAAAATAAGTAATGTTAAGCTACGATAATTACACATTTTTCCCACAAAATCCAGGACACAGGTAGGTACAGCCAAGTGACTGCATTTCATTGCCGGTTATTAAGTGGGAGAGGAATAAAAATAACCATAACAATAGACAAAACAGGTGAAACAATGTGATAAAAAAACTGGAAAAAATACATTTGATAATTTTTTTTTTTTTTTTTTTTTAAATAACAAACAAATAAAAAATTGGTAAATAAAGTCAAAATCGTTGTTTTATGTGCGCACAAAAGTATTCTTCATAATATTACGACTGAACAACTGAAAACACATGGACAAGGTTTTTTGGTACCTTTTAGGATTTTGAATAATTCCCTAAAATTCCCTGACTTTCAACGCCTGGAATAGACCTTTTAAAATTCCATGATAATCCAGAAATGCCATGACCTGTGGGAACCCTGTTTATAATGTTACAAAATCAATCAACAATTGTCAATCCATCCATCCATCCAGTGTATTTTTTCCACATCAGTTCAGATCATTTGTAAACCAATGAATAAATGAACTGAATTATAAAAATGAAGACATACTGTTTATTTTCTGTTTCATTTACTTGAACTTAAATATTACAATTTTACTGTGGGTCTGAGATATGAAATTCTTCCTGTTGACCGAGCGACACACAACAGCAGCGAATCACACACTGACAGACTTAACAATCGCCAGTAGACTTAAATGACTAATATTAAATATATGTCTCATCTACTTAATATTTGAGGGTCAGATATGGAAAGGGAGCAGGTAGAGAGTGGAATAATTGCAATAGTAATTTGTGGATTTAATGTTGAAGTTAAATGAAAGAGCAGTGGAAAGAGCGTGCAGCACCGCTGGGATTATTTCCTCCACGCTTCTCTTCACAATTCACTGGTTGACTGGCCATTTACTTGCTTAACAAACACAAACACACATCCCAACAGCTCCTTGAAGGAGAAGGCTAAAAAGACACACAGAGGAGTCAGTTTACGACCCATCAGTAGATGTGCTAAGAACATGACATCTAATAAGATGCTGAAAGTTGCAATGTAACAACACATTTTGTATGTGTGCGCAATATTAAAATAACGGTGGTAAATAAACTGAGTTAGTATTATCCAGAAGTCAGCTTACTGTATTTATAATGTTTATTGTAATTCATCCAAAAATCTTAATTTTGCTCATCTTACAAACAAAGATGGAGATTATTTTTCCAGGTGCGGTTTTCATAATCATGCACAAGATGCTTTGCTTTATCTTTGTATTGTTTATTTTGTTAGATTTTTGTCCAAAACTGTCAGTTTTCACAAAATGAGAACAAAAATGTATGCATCCTTTTCCAAAACTAAGATTGATTATATTTACCGAAACATTATGATATAAAAATAATTAAGTAACATATACAGAATATTACAAGGAACACTCCACCTTTTCTTGAAAAAAAAGCTCAATTTACAAGTCTCCTAGAGTTAAACAGTTGACTCAAACCATTTTTTTTTTATATGTTCAGCCAATTTCTTGTTCTGGTGAGGTCACTTTTAGCTTCGCTTGGCATAATGAATTGAATCGGATTGGACCATTAGCATTTTGTTCAAAATGTTCAAAAAAAGAGTTTTGATAATTCTCCTATTGAAGAGAGTCTTCTGTAGCTCATGTAATAAATCTGATGGAATATGAAAAATTACTATTTTGTAGGCCAATATTGCTAGGAACTGTACTCTCATTCTGGCGTAATAGTCAAGAAATGCTGGAAAACCGTTTCAGAGGGTGCCTTGACACCACAAAGACATGGTGTCTTATTACACCATGAGAGGCATATTAAACAAGCTTCAGTAAAGAAAATATAGACCTACATTTGACAGACACAATTAAAAAAATAATAATAATTTAAAAAAAGGTGTTCCCTTAAGAAAATATTGTCTAAATAGAAGGCGATGCTAAACTAAACTGCAAGCCATTTGCCCCCTTCTCCCTTAACTGTTTCCACATCTCACAGACAGAGCAGCATAAAGCATAAAGAAAACCCTGTACTTGTTGAAACAACCAGTTCTTTATTTACCCACATAAGATTAAGGATTACATCTGTCTCTGAATCACAGGGGAAAAAAACAACAAACAAACAAAAAAAAATCTATTGACTTTAGGGAAAGGTTTAGGTCAATGATTTGCTATCTGTACACAAGCCCATCTATCTGTACACAGCAATAAGCAGATGTTTATTGGGGACCAGGACCAAGTTTATTCAAGTCTACTACATCCAAGTCCATACTAGATTGAACAATTAATTCAACAGAAGATCTACATTTTATTTAATTTGACCTTTTTAACCATTTGTCTCATTTTTATTAAACTGAAGATAATTGTTGTATTATGTGTCGAGTGCATTGTTACACCCCTAATCATCAGATTAAGTTTTATTGTTTAAAAGATGGATATGACTTACTGAGAATGGCTCCTCCATAAAGACGTATGGAGACACTGGTGACAGTTTGCTCTTGGTCAAATACAACTTCATACAGCTGGTTAGGGAAGGCTAGGGCCTATAAATAACACATACAAAATAATTTTATGAAGAATAGGCTTGTAATGGTATTACAGATTGTAAAAAAGAAAAGAAAAGTATAGTAATGGTCCTGAGAGGATATTAAGCTTAAAGTATGAAACTCACCACAAGGGCCATGACTGTGAAAACCAAAGCAGAGAAGAGAATCCATAACCTTGAGAAAAGAAAAAGGTGGAGTCAAAAGAGGAAACGGCTCGCTTTGATTGTGTATGCTCTATAATAAAATCCCATGGCCAGTTTTGCAATGCTACAGAGAGGGGTTTGAAAGCCTGAGATGATATATCTGAGATTTAACACTATTTAAACCTTGAAATATACTGAAGTAAACATTTTCATGTAATACGTATGAGAAACAGTTCAGATTCGGCAATATTAGTAGGCTACTAATACTAAATGAATATGTACATTTGTGACACTGATGATTCTGATGATTCACATAACACAACAGTTCACCAGTTCAATGTTAAGTTGTTGTTGTTGTTTTTTATTTTTTGTAATAATTAGATAATTCTTTTTGTAATAATCATTATTTTCACCATGTCTATGATGAGTTATAAGTAATGGATGCTGAAGGTTCAGCTTAATCATCACATGAATAAATTATATTTACAACTAAAGTAAAATAAAAATATTATTTTAAACTAAAAAACAAAACTACATTTTTTTTTTATATGTAGTTATATTTTATCTATATTTGATTATATAAAACAGAAAATGTATACTTGGAGAAATCAGATTTCAAATGTGTTATGAGGGTTAACACCCATTAATTAGGCAGCTTTTAAATAACAGTAAGGTGAGCTGGATTTTTATTTGGTGTTATTTGTACCTGTTTTTTTGTACCTGTTCCTTTTTTTTTACTGTAAAAGATTTTGTGACTTCTTGTTGGTGAAAAGTGCTATATAAATACATTTTTACTTTACTTTTTTAATAATAACATTGCAGGGGATTCTTCTTATGTGAATCATTTGCTTTGGTGTTCAGAAACAGACAGAACTTTACACATCACTTAAACAGAAGCTGAATTTGTACAATTATTGAGTTTAGGGTTTGGCTGTGGCTTGTCAAAATAACTGTACTTTAATTAAAGGCCTGCTATTTTCTGCATTGGTGACCCAAGGCAGAATGTAATAAATAATGTGAATTAGAGTAAACTCCCCAAAGGGCCGCAGTGCAGAGAGAGGAAGAACAGCACAGGCATGAAGTTTTACCTCAGTCCCACAGGCTCTCGAACCGCAAACTTGATCTCATTGCCCAGCATCTGACTGATCTGAAAGAGAAGAGGAAGAGGTCAAGTGAGGAATACAGAAAGATGGGTGAGGGAGAGAGAGTCACAAGGGTTAAAAAAAAAAAAAAAAAAAAAACACTACACTTTTGTCTTATCTAGGAAGCAATGTCATTTCCAACTGAAACTTAAAGGGACATTTCAGCCAAAAATGAAAATTTACTTACTATTTACTCACCCTTAAGGGGTTCCAAACCTTTATGAACTCATTTATTCTGTTGAAACACTTTGTGTTTACCAAAAGAAAGAAAACCAAACAGGTTTGTGACGGTTAAAGAGTGAGTAAGTTCAGACAGAATTTTCAGTGTTGGGTGAACTATCCCTTTAATTCAGAAGTATAATTATATCTGTATGAAGTAGGGATGCGAACAATTAAACAATCATTTAAGCCAAGGATAACGTAAATCTAGCTGATTGTTCTCACAGAATAAACCACAACCCGACACGAAATGGAGGACTTTATTTTGTGATAACAACTACCTACATTATGCTGATTATTACATAGCTACTTGCTATGAAACTAAACTATTAGACACAAAACATTGATGTGAGCTGTAATAATTTATCAGCTCCTTAACTGAACAAAGCTTACAGAAACAAAAATGGCTGAATGCAGCCTACACTAACCTACTCGTATTATTATTGAGCCACAAGATGGCGCCAAACCGTCAAGAACAGCGGCGTGACAGATAAGCATATTTATGAATGTATGAATACATTCAAAGCACCTGGATGAACTAGTTTTCCAGAAATAATATATCTTGAAATTTTGTATACCTTGAATTTGAATTTGTATACCTTGAATAATGTGATATGCTAACCCATTTCAGATAACTCAACTGTTAACTTGACTGTTACATTAAAGCTCATGAACATCTAATATACAAATACTGAAATTGTATGTGATGTACATAAGTAAATTGGGCTAATAACATATAGAGATTTTCCTTAAAGGGACAGTTCACCCAAAAATGTCAATTCTGTCAACATTTAAACATCCTCCACTCGTTCCAAACCTGTTTGAGTTTCTTTTATCTGTTGAACGCAAAGAAAGATATTCTGAAGAAAGTCTTTTTTTTTTTTTTTTTCGCTAATATGCATGTCAGTGCCTGCTTTTTTCCCATCTTTTTTTGTTCAACAAAAAGAAAATAATTCATAAGAGAACATCTTATTACATCTTATTACATCTTATTATTATTAGAACACAATTACATCCCTGTAATTAACACAATGTTCTATAAAAACTTTAAAAGAAATTAACACCGTGAAAGAAAAAAAAACTACTACTGCTACTCACAGATTGCATATTAATTATAACATTTAAATATTAATTAAATTGTTCATTTAAATGATCGATTATGGATTCTTTTCACAATCCTAGTCTTCAATTTGCAGTAATGAATTTACTTTGGGAAACGATGCTTGGGTTTTCCTGTGTCATTTGCAGAAGTTGTCATGCTGGTGACAATGTTCCACTGAAGCAAACACATCTTGCATTATTAAATGGATTGTCCTCCCAAAAATTAACATTCTGACATGGTTTGCTCATCCTCCACTTTAAATCCTGTTTAAGTTTCTTTCAAAAGAATATTTTGAATGCTGGAAAATGGTAAAAATTGACTTCATTCTTTGTGTGAACTATCCCTTTAAGGTAAATGGTTAATCAGTTAATCGATAGTTAATTTAAAGGTCAATCAATAATGGGAATGTGTGGGAACTGACATCCCTAGTCTAAAGCACGTTGAATTAATGGCACGTGTTAAGTTATCCAGAGATGTGGTGTGAATCGTGACGACATGTTTAATTAAAGTGAAGAGACCAGTTGTCAACACTGACATCTGGAGGCCACTGGTGGATAGGTGGATTAATAACACACTATATTTAGCATGAAATCCAATTTGGTGATAAATTGGCAAATGCAGCCTCCCACTGATACTTCTCTGCTGATTTCCACAGATTCACACATATTCAGGTTTATGGCTGTCATTCAATACTTCCACCTACGGCTTCAAAGCTGCTAAACAAAGATGGCAACACTACAAGGAAATCAAATTGTTGGCAAACTACTCCTTTGTTTAATCACCTTTTTTTTTTGGAGGTGAGACTGTTCTATCATTAGCAGCACATTACATGTTCCCATATGGCTGCTAAAACAGTTGAAGAAGCATTTGTTTCTTTAAAAGAAGCATTTTGGTGTTTAAGAATTTTTATTTGCCATTAAGGGATAATTTGCGCAAAAATAAAAATTACCTCCTAATTTAATCACCCTCAAGCCATCCTTGGTGTAAATGCCTTTCTACTATATCAAACAAACACAGTCACAGTAGATTTACATTTTATTCTAGCTCTTCTATGCTGTATAATGATGTTGGGTAGTGGCCCTTTATTTGAAGCTTACAAAAGCACATAAATATATTTTAAAACTAACCCATACACCGGCAGGATGTTAACATGTCTTATGACACAGATCAATATGTTTTTGTAACAAAAATAATTCAATTTTTAAATGATAAACTTAAATCACTGACTTCCAGAGTTTGCGGAATCCTCATTCTCAACAATTTCTTCACTGACCTCTGACTCAAAGTTACAAAAACACTTTGATCCACTTCATAAGACAAGCTTAACCTCCTGGCAGCATATGGGTTAGTTTTACAACTGATTTATGCACTTTTGGAATAAGCTTCAAAAAAAGGGCCACTACCCCAATGCCATTACGCAGCATGGAAGAGCCAAGAAAACATTCAAAACTACTGCCACTATGTTTGTCTGAAAGAAGAAAATCATTTTAACCATTTAAATTTTGGGGTGAACAATACCTTTAAGAAACAAGAAAGTAAAGGTCTGTTTGCAGTTGTAGTTTGGCTCTCTTGATTAGCATCAGTCTTGATTTTGGACTGATCAGTCCAAATAGAGAATTATAAGACTGGTTTGCTTAGAGTTTACACTTGGACTGAACCAAAAAACCTTAAAAAATGTTCATGACATACAGTATATGTTGCATCAGAACTTCTCAAACATTCAAACCAGTGAACATGTTCATTGTACGTGCATATGGATTTGTATTTTTTTTTCACCTGAGAACTTGGGAACAGCTTAAAAAGTAAAATACCAATAATCCCTTCCATCAGTTTTCTCATGTGACTGACCAGGAAACCAATTTTGTTTTTAACAGATAACCAAACCAAACCTACAAAATGAAAAACTCATATTCAATTCATTAAAAGATTTCATTCATTAAAAAAGTAAGTTTTTAGTTTGTTTTACTAGAATAACACTTATGAGTGAACCAAACGTTTCAAATAATGGATTTAGAATGCAATGCATTTTAAAATGTGTATTTTTTTCTGTAATGACAATTCAGAATGCTCAGATTTTAATGACAATTGAACCTTTAGAAATTATGCTGATTTGGTTGAACCAGATTTAGTTTCTTCATTCTGTTGAACACACACACTTATTTTTGAAGAATGTTGAAAACCGTTAGCTAATGACATGTATATTTTCCCCTCAATATGGATATCAATGCCTACTGGGTTGTGTTCAACAGCAAAAAGAAACCCATAACAGAGTAAATTTTCACATTTGTGTGAACTATCCCTTTAATAATTTTCCCCCACTGTAAACAATGCATTTTTTCATTATTATTTGATCAACATAAAAAAAATTACATACATAAAAGTATTCTTCTATAACATTCAAAACTTTACTGTCACTTATGTTCATTTGTGCCCTTGATGAAAATAGAAATGAAATGCAAATGAACATGAATGTCTCAATGTCTTTGTACTCTTGTTACCCGAATAACATGATTGATTGATCTTCTATAAATCTGTGTGAGGAAGCAGCATTTTTAATTTGAGCCACCATCTCCAGATTTGCTGATTGATGACTTTATAAACGCTGTGACGGATATGAACAGGACACCGTGTTTCATTTATCCTCAGATTGTGCTCAGTGAATGCGATAAAAAGCCAAACCTAACTGCCAAAGTCTACTGCAGCTTCAGTGCATCTGTATGGATTTCCTTAAAAAGACTGTGAAATGAGACAGAATGGGAACGCAGTAGGGAGATAAGAAATAGAAAATGAGCATACGAAACAGGAAGGAGGAAAGAGAGGTGAGAAAATAAGCATGCGGAGATAAAGAGAGAATGCACACTATGAGGGCTGAGATTGCACACGTCCCTGTAGATCCTGCATCAGTGATACAACAGGCATACATGCAGGGATGTGCTAATGACCCGAAAATAAATTAAATTTGCTGGCTGCTAGAATCCAGAGACCTAGAGCCAAGCTGCCCAGACAATCACCGCAACTTCCCATGGCACCCAAAGCAAACAAGAGAAATAAATAGGAATTTGCTCGGTCTATCCGACGGTGCTGCCTCATGATGCCACACAACACACATTTCGACACATCGTCTGCTGAGAGACTGTTCAAGATAATGAAGCGACAACAAATACCACAATATCTTTCAAAGAGCACACAGACAGACTCATTTTATGCTTGAGAGTGTGATGAGCGTTCTGCATGACGAGACAAGAAATGTCAAACATGGCAAGACAACTACAGTATGGAACATCTTGAGAAAATGTAACATTAGTGGGGTGTAAATGTATTTTTTTTTTGGTTTATTGTATTCTATTGTATTGTATTTTATTGTATTCTATGTTGGAATACATCTAAGAATACAAAGGGCTTTACAATTTTAAAGTTCACCTAAAAAATTTAATTGACAGTTTATTTCCCCTCAAGTGGTTCCAAACCTTTGATTTTTTTTATTCTGTTGAACACAAAAGAAGATATTTTGAAGAAAGCTGAAAACCTTTAACGATTAACTTCCATAATAGGAAAAAAATAGTCCATGGTTACAGATTTTCAACTTTCTTCAAAATAGAAGCTCTTGTGTTTAGAAGATGAAAGCAAGTCAAACAGGTTTGGATTAAGTAAAGGGTGAGTAAATGGCATATTTTTCAGTTTTGGAAAAATGTATTTTGGGTGAAACTATCCCTTAAAAAGGATAATGAAGGTAAAATAAGTAATAATTATTTTTGTGGCATAAATATTGCAGATATTTTGCTGCTGATCTTTGGTGACCGTGATCATTGATTTGCATACATATGCTTTTCTTTCATTGAAATAAACCAAAGAGCATCTAATGCTTTTTCAAATAAATCCAGAATCCAGTTGTTCAAAATAAATTTATATTAGATTTTATTAAGTCTAGAAAACAGATCTAAGCTTTACAGTACTGCATTCCTTCACAGCCATGTTTAAAACTTGAAATAAATTTATCAACCCAATGAATGATGAATGAATGAATGATGCCAAATGCAGGTTTAATTGGAGTCTAAAACATTTCGAGCTTGTCCACTTTTGATCAGATTATTATTGAAGTGTAAACACTAAACCTGTGGTCACACTAGAGTTTGTGCTTGCAAAATTCTGTCGCACGGCGCTGCAAAAAGGGGTGAAATTTAACAAGATTAAACAAGCGATCGCTCTATATTTAAAATTTCTGTACAGAGAGGTCATGTTTTGATCTTCTATTGGTCTCACGCAATCACGTAAAGCAATTTCACAGGTCAGAGTTCACCAAGCTTGAACTTTGCAATGCAGCAACATGCAAAACTTTTCACACGAGCTTGCGTTTCCGGTCTGCCGTATTTGCATGCGTATGAATGGAAGTCTATGGGGCGAAAAGTGTAGTGTGACCACGGTTTAATACTGAATAACCTACACTCCGCCTACTTACTTAAAACATGATAATTGGAATGTGTTTTGAGAAAATAATAAGAAGCTATTCATCCTTCGCTGTTGTACCAAAACACATTTGCTTTATTTCCTTCTCGCTGATATGCCACATAACATGGGTATGTTCACTCAATAGCACTGCGAAAGTGATGTACAGAGTGACTATATACAAGAAAAGTGCTCAAAGCCAAACACAAGAGACACATTTAAATGCATGCTAATATCAGGCGGAAACACAAATGCATCTTGACTGACCACTTGTGATCACATAACTAAAATCAACCCCAAGAGGAAACAGTTTATGGTCAGTAAACCAGTTGTATTTGCATGAAGCAACATGAAGTTGCAAAGTTACAGTGAACTGCACGTTTGAAAAGAGCATTGAAATGATGATCATTGAAACAAAGAGCATTGAAATGATGATCTTTTAAGTAAAATAATTCAGTCTAGGGCTGGCCGATTAATGAAAAATGATTTTCATGCACATTTTATCTGTTAAGCCAGCAGGTGCTTTCAGATGAAGCCGAATTTATTATTTAGAGCCCTAGTTGACTGACAAGCTACACTGTAAAAAATATCTGTTAAAGGGGTGGTCCAGAATGTATTTTTAAGGCTTGGTTGTGTTTAAGATGCAAAGCAATGTGTGCTCATGCTTCACTTGTAAAAAAAAAATCATGTTTTTTTTTTATATATCTTACTTTGATTATATACAGATACTCTGCTAACATGAAAACAATTGTCATATATTTCCTAGTTCCTCTGAAAGGCCCGCCCTCAAGAGACTCTGATTGGTCAGCTAACATAATGTGCTGTGATTCGCGGATTTGACATCACCAGTAAAGCGTCACGCCTCCACAAGCATGTGCTTTGCCTCAGCTGAGTAAAGTGTCAATCAGAGTAGCTGTTAGCAGTATCTGTTTGAGCCTTAATCAGCCCGGATGTATTTTTTTGTAGTCCCCAAACTTCGTTCGCTGTAGGCTTTGCTAAGTTAACTCTGTAAAAGCCAATGTCTCCCTTTGCATTGAACTTTGAGCATATTACATTCATAGGTGTTTGTTTATGTTCACACAGCTACATTACACATCAACTAAAGTCTAAAATATGATATCGTAGTGGACCACCCCTTTAACAGTTTTCGTATTTGATTCATAAGTGTTTTCTGTTTATTTACAGTTGTGAATTGCACTATGGGATGAACTCGAAAGTTTCACAAAGTGACTTTTATTGACATTTTAGTAGTTTGAAATAATATAATGTATAAAAAATAATATAGAGAGAAATAAGTCTGTAAAATAACAGAAAATGTACTGGCAGTTTATTACAAGGTTTTTGCAGCATAACATACTACACAAACCCAGACAATATACACTTTAAACTATTAAAAATGTTCATAAAAGTCACTTATTCCACTTTTCAAGCTTGAAAGTTGTTGGAAGAAAGATCAAGGTCCCATCATGCAATTCAAAGGCATAAATAAATGAGGCAAAATAAAAAAAATAAAAACATGAATCACAAAATATAGAAAACTGATAATTTACAGATATTTTTTTACAGTGTAGACAAAATGAAGTTCATAATCACAGAAGATTTAATCAATAATGAAATCAAAGGTAATCTTTCTGTGATAATGACTGTTGTGTGTGTAGCTTTTAAGTGAACTACTTTGTATAACAAATGCGTAAAAATAACACATTTAACAAAGTTTTTACTCTAAACTAACTTCACAACTGCAGTTGAGTGTTTGAAATCCTGAGAATGAGATGATTCTGTTGTCGTGTGATTATTTGTCAATGAAAGCAGTTAATTCTTTTTATTAACCAACCTCTATGGTATTTTCTTGGATTCTTCTTCATGCTTGTCTGGAGTTTCCAAACAAAAGCTACTAAAATAATTAATGATAAATACAAAAAAAAATTATAATTAAACAATTAATTAATTTAAGCAGAAAGGTGGACTCAGTGTAAAAACTGGACAAATAGTATTTGTATCATGAAATATACATATTTAGTCAAATTTGCCATTTGATTTGTTTAACTGTTACAGTGATAAAGCAGATACCAGGTTTGATGCAAATTTGTGGAGTTCATGCAGCCTGAGGGCATGTCTGCTAAAAATGCTGGTCACTTAAGGGAAATGTAAACTACATATATACAGTACAAACCATCAATAAAGCAGTCCTATCTTATTTTAAATATAAATATTTCTCCATCTCAAACAACTCATGCCATCAAGACTACTGTATATTCATGAAATGTTCAGGTAGATGACAAACTTCGAACAGTCTTCTCTCTGTGTAGTCTTGAATTCTTTGCTTTCTTTTATCACTGTTGCTTTTATTCTCATTCACTGACTAAACTCCACAGCCAATTATAGTTCTCTCTCTTTCACTGACGAATGTCGATTCAACATGCCCAATTACCCAAAAAGCCCCTGACAGAGGCAGACCAGTGATGACGATCAAAACACCACAAAAACAAGCTAAACCACACTGCACCAAAATGCTTTTCTAGAAATCTGTCTTGTTTCTCGAAAAAATGCTTCTTGACTTAAGAATTTAAAAAAGACAAAAACTAAAGTAAGAAAAGCTTTTGTTGCAGTGCACACATATTTGTTCATTCAACTTTTCACTCACATTATGTTGATAACAACTTAAAATTGAACAATTAGGGGGCGGGAAAAAGCAACATCAATATCCAGCCCCTGAAATGACCAATGAAACTTATCCACTGTACATGCTTGACCTCAAAATCTAGGTCTGTATGAATAAAACTCCAGTTATATGAGAATAAATCAAGAATAAACCGTTCATCCAAAAACTGCTTTATTGAAACTTGCAAACGTGGAACAGGATTGCCTTCCAAAACAATTTTTGTTACGCTGTTTGAAAGTCTCTTCACATCCTAATAGCAATCATTAAAAAGGTGGTCCAAGGGTATTTACATGTATTTTAATATTCTGTGGAAGCTGTAGGAGCAAGAAAAGTTTGTCCAATCAAAACGTTCGGTCCAAACATTACGATAGGCTTTCCTACCTGCCTGTCAAAATATGTAACCTCTGAACACACTATTCGCGCAAAAAGGATTGCATCATCAGCACATTCACAGAAGCGGTTTAACCAGAAAATAGTAGGTAAACATCAATAACCTACATTCCTATTTTTTTAGTTTGGTATTGTAATTACTTGCTGTACCATAAAGTATTCTCTCTAGTGAATGTTATATGATGTATTGTAGTGATGTGGTTCATGCATTCAGGAGGCGTTGGCTTTGGATGATTATCTGCAGGGTGGGATGTAGGCTTTCAGTGACCCCAACAGGAACAAGCACAACTGTCAACAGGCGTTAAGCCCCCTCGATCTCTCAGAAGTATCCAGAATATTTATATATCAGATTATTTTATTCTGGTTCAGTTCTCAGTCCCACCAAACTGGTGCACTTCTTATGTGAAATAACAGTACATTTTTATTTTAACAATTGTCTCTGCTGTGCTCTAAATTACTTTATGTGTCAAATTAAAGAGAAGAGATGTCAGTCAACTAAATTAATCAGGGAAATGCTTTTTGTCTTGCATGACAATTTGATTTTATAAATTTTAATACAGAATATTTGTTTATGAACAAGGAGACCATCACAACATTTTACATTTCATTAAATAGTTTCTTTTAAATGTTGAATTTAATTTCTGAAATGTTCTTTAAACTCTAGTTTAACAAGCCTTCTGGAAATAATAAATTCTATAAATATAATTGTCTATAGATGTTGCATCAAAATGAAATATTATTTAGTTGGTATACTTGCAAAAATACACTAACATAATTCAAATGTTTGGTAAAATGAACAACTCCACATGCTAATCTAAAATAACCAACTGTTGGTATTCATATTATTCTGTTATTTCAAGTTAGAGCTATTCTGTGGCAGCTAAATATGTGTGTTTCCCACCAACTGGCAACCCAGATTAAGTAAGTACTATTGAATAAATTGCCAGTCGGCAGGATCACATAGTCCAAAATCAAAACTGATATAACGAAAGTGGAATAACTGGCTGTTATACTGTTTTTCATAGAAACTATTATGTGAACTCCGCTTACATACTCAGCTTACTGCCAAACTGAAAATTGCAGACAGTAATATTTCGACAAGTGTGAGTAACAATGCTTTTACCATGTCAGAACTGCTTCACCTGTTTGCCACCATTTGATATAAACTTATCATAATGTATATAATTTTAACCAAAATAATCAAATATTAGGACTATTAATTAGACACATCACAGCAGCATCTATTATTGTAATATGCAAATCTTTACGTAACCATAGCTGTGGTTTTTTTCACATTCTAAAACTTCAATGCAGCATTGATCAAAACTGTTTTGATCAGACAGTGTTTCAAAGAGAGAGTCAAAAACAAGAGAGAAAGCAGGCAATTATTTTTAAGAGATGTTTTTTTTAATGGAAAAAAACATCTTGCTAGCACTTTAAATTTTGCATTACACTGTTAACTCTTGACATTGTTTAACAGGGAATTTTTATCTTTTGCATGCCATAGACCCCAAAAATATAATCTTGTGCAAGTGAACCCCATCCTAAAATTTAAGAGACATCAATATGGAACTCTCATTTCAAATCT
>CAIGQV010018227.1:22119508-22226555 GCA_903798115.1 Danio jaintianensis | reverse complement strand
AACATAAAACAGAAAAACATCAATCTGTAAACATTTTTAATAGTTTAAATAAAGAACAAAAACATGCGTTATGTATGTAACCAAAAAAGTTACATACTTTGTAGAAATTTTGTGAATTAAACTGCACAACCCAAAACAAATAATGATAATCAAAAGGGTAAGAGTTGGCACAAAAATGATTGATTTTATTTTATTTGACATTTTTGCATTTATAAGGAAAAAGCTTCATTATGGATGTGACACCACTCCGTTATCGATGTGACCGATGTGAAATTGGCACTTGTGTGACTTTGGTAAATCAAATATAATTGTTTGAAAAAATTAACAGAGACATTTTAAGTACTTTTAGTGTACTGTAAAATACAAGCCTACACAAACCTAGAAGGGATTTTTTTGTAAAAACTTTATTTTTTTCATGGCAAGGTTGACATTTGCATGGAATTGCTCAAACCACAAAGGAATTAAACCTAATTTTCAAAACCCTGAGGGCAATATAGGTATATTAGCAATTTAAAAGGATTACAAAGTTACAGAGAGTTACATCACAATGCAGAAACTCCTGCTTCCAGGCCAGAGGTGATCAACTCTAGTGATGATACATTAGATTAAAATTAAATTCAATCTGGTTTTAATTTCCGAGCTGTCATATTTCATTAGGATCCAAAGCAGCAAAGATTTACCAACTGGCTAACTTCAAATTGCATTTTATCTGGTGGTTGGTTCTGCAACGGCCACCTTATTTGAGCAGTGTAAGCAGCCGAGACCTTTCTGAGCTCAAAAACATCACAAATATTTCAATTTGCTGCCTGCTTTGGCCTCTGCGAGAAATTCTCCACATCCTGATTAGAGGCTACTGGAGGTCAGAGTCTGAATGCAGAAGATGAAAGCCAGGCATAGCAATGAGTGTGATCTCATGGGTGCTATTATCAAAGCCAGGGTCGACCAGTGTGAAACATATACCAGAAAAAAAAATTGCACTTTTGAGTATATCAAACATTATGAAATGGAGGAAATGAAGAAGTATTTACACTGGTTCTCTCTCTTTCATGGTTATCAAATAGAGAGTACCAATCTATTAGTCAGATATTGAACCAATCCTTTTGGTCTTAACCCTTTGATGCGTACAATCATACCAGTGCCAGATCAGTCTTGGCTGGTCCCTTTATTGTATGATCACACCGATGTGATTACAACATTCAGTGCATCACATAATCAGCTGCTAAATTCAAATCTGCTTTCCCGCAATAGCTGCCGCTGAGCCAGAGGAACAGGCATGTTGCACTTGTCATAAATGCTAACCCTATGAGGACTTGAAGAGTCGATGCAAACCCTAAGATGACTTTGAGGACAGCGCAAAATACACAAAACACAAAGTATTCTTAATTATTTTGTTGATCAGATCAGATGCATTATACACATAGATATAACTTTTTTGAAAGTAAATTATGTATTATATAACTGCAGGTCAACTATATATATGCTTGGCCGCTGTCCGTATACTCCACACCCTAACTTTAAGGGAGCAAAACTGCTTTGGAATGACAATTATTGTGAAAAGCACAATACAAATAAGCTTGAATTGAATTAATTAAATCACAATTTAGCAGTAATTAAAAAAAGAGATATTTTCTTTATTTCAGACATTTATTTTAGACTAGCAACTAGCAAAACATAACATTTATGATTTGAAAAATTCATGCTGATGTCTATGGAGTTTATTTTAAACAATCCGACAATGTGCTTTATTCACATCAGATACACTCTGTTTTGGATTGTACATTTACTCTTTTTTTCTCCCAGTTAAACAGTCCCTTACTTCCATGTACGTTGGGAGAAGTTGATGAATTTGCAATCTCTCCACTGTAGCACTGGCTAACATGGCGGCCCATCGTAGATGAAATAACATGATCATTATTAAGCAGTTTAAACAACGAATAACATGTTCTTACACATATTTGAGTCAGTGGGAGTATTAATTGAAAACTTGTGTGAAAGGGTTAATTTGGCCAATTTGCAGCAATACATTTGTGTGTTTGTGCATTGTTTATTAGAAGTCCTATTTAAGCAATTACTTAAAGTTTTATATGTTTCCAAAAGAAAAAATATATATTCATTCATTCATTTTCAACCGCTTTTCCGGGGCCGGGTCGCGGGGGCAGCAGTCTTAGGAGAGAACCCCAGACACTTCCTCCAGCTCCTCCGGGGGGGATCCCGAGGCTGTACCAGGCCAGCCAAGAGACATAGTCCCTCCAGCATGTCCTGGGTCTTCCCCGAGGCCTCCTCCCGGTGGGACATGCCTGGAACACCTCCCTAGGTAGGCATCCAGGAGGCATCCGAAACAGATGCCCGAGCCACCTTAGCTGACTTCTCTCGATGTGGAGGAGCAGCGGCTCTACTCCGAGCTCCTCCCGGGTGACAGAGCTCCTCACCCCATCTATAAGGGTGCGCCCTGCCACCCTGCGAAGGAAACTCATTTCGGTCGCTTGTATCCGAGATCTTGTCCTTTCGGTCATGACCCAAAGCTCATGACCATAGGTGAGAGTAGGAACGTAGATAGACCGGTAAATCGAGAGCTTTGCCTTTCGGCTCAGCTCTTTCTTTACCACAACGGACCGGTACATCGACCGCATCACTGCTGCCGCTGCACCAATCCGCCTGTCAATCTCACGTTTCATCCTTCCCTCACTCGTGAACAAAACCCCAAGATACTTGAACTCCTCCACCTGGGGTAAGGACTTTCCTCCAACCTGGAGATGGCAAACCACCTTTTTCCGGTGGAGCACCATGGCCTCGGACTTGGAGGTGCTGATTCTCATCCGAGCCACGTCACACTCAGTAGCAAACCGCCCGAGTGCATGCTGAAGGTTCATGTTCGATGAAGCCAACAGAACAACTTCATCTGCAAATAACAGAGATGAGATCCTGTGGTCCCCGAACCAGACCCCCTCCAGCCCAAGGCTGCACCTCGAAATTTTGTCCATAAAAATTATGAACAGAATTGGTGACAAAGGGCAGCCCTGCCGGAGTCCAACATGCACTGAAAACAAGTTTGACTTATTGCCGGCAATGCGAACCAAACTCCTACTCTGTTCATATAGGGACGAGACAGCCCTTAACAGAGCGCCTCTGACCCCATACTCCCAGAGCACCCCCCACAGAATGCCACAAAGGACACGGTCGAATGCCTTCTCCAGGTCCACAAAACACATGTGGACTGGTTGGGCATACTCCCATGAACCCTCGAGCACCCTGGTGAGGGTATAGAGCTGGTCCAGTGTACCACGGCCTGGAAGAAAACCACATTGTTCCTCCTGAATCCTAGGTTCAACCATCGACCGGATCCTCCTCTCCAATACCCTGGCATAGACTTTCCCAGGGAGGCTGAGGAGTGTGATCCCCCTATAGTTGGAGCACACCCTCCGGTCCCCCTTCTTAAAAATGGGAACCACCACCCCAGTTGCCCAGTCCAAAGGTACTGTCCCTGACCTCCATGCGATATTGTAGAGACGTGTCAGCCAAGACAGCCCTACAACATCGAGAGACCTAAGATACACAGGGTGAATCTCATCCACCCCCGCTGCTTTGCCACTGCAGAGCTTTGCCACCCAAGCTGAAGTCACTGAGGTAGTTTGCAAAAAATATATTAGCAGAATATATTAATTTCACCTCTGAAAAATCTCTTTTATCTATGGCTGGAGTAAACATCTATACTTATTGTTCTATACACGGCCTTCATTCAGTAAACTTGAGCATCTGTTGATTTTATCGCATGTGTGGATTCTTTGGTTATATCTGGAAAAACCTACCAGCAGGAACAAGAACCAGAGCCTGACAGAACTTCTCGCTGTTCATCATATATGAAATATTTAGATAATCTCTGTATATGTGTAATGCATATTAAATATCATAGTGCAGCTGCTTTTACAGCACTAACCAGAGAGATGCCACCAATAACGCGGTTCTGTAAGTGCCACTTTACAGGCAAAGAGTGAATCTGCAGTTTAATTCAGCCTGTCTACTGTTTTTGTTTTGTGAAAGTTTTATGTAACATGATTTCACAAAGCTAAAGTGAGATCAATTTTGAAACAATAACATCTAATTTAAATCATTACCTGGCAAAGCTAATGCATGTAGTCAATTTGTCTGGATAGTGGTTTCCTCAATTTAAAGAACTACAGATCAGCAACCGATAAAGTATTTTTTCTATTATATTGAATGTTTGTCTTGTTTCTTGAAAAACATAAAATTAGAAGAAAAAAATGAAAACAGGTATTGGAATTGGTCAATTTTCTAGCAAAAGTAATCAAAGATCAGAAGCAGCCATAAAAAAAAAATAAATAAATAATAATAATAATCATCAAGATTGGTGCATCGCTATACGATGGATGCAAAATTATGCTTTTATGGTCGATTTACTTTAAAAAGACATACACAAATAAAAGCAGTGCATCATTAGATATGTATCATGTTGTTATGCATGTGTTCTGACATGTGCATCTGTTTGAATGAGAGTTTGGCCTCTGGCGGCTGTGACATTACTGAATCATGCATCTGTACAGTCATTCCAGCATGCGTGGTTTTCACAGGAACAGACCCTTCTCCAGGAAGAGGACCTGAATCATGAATTTAAGATGCATTTAGAAGGAATAATAGTGGTGAATATGTGTGGCACAAGCCAGTGAACTGAGGCAGAGGGGAGGCAGGAAGAGGAAGAAATAAACAATGCTGTTTTGGAAACAGTAATCGGCTTCATCCTTCATCAAGCACCGGGACAAGTGTGAAGGAAAAGCTTTGCAATGCAGGGAAAGAAAAGCAGCAGAAATCCTGCTGTTAATCTGTCATTTTAAGGATGTGACCCACAGGATTAGGGTGTATAATCTTAACTTTTAACAAACAACTGTTTAAATGCACCTATGCAAAATGGTAAAATCAAATTAGAATTTACAAAATCATCTCTATTAAAAATTAACCTACCAAAAAATTATAGAATTTATGCATTTCAAACATGTTTGACTGTAGTGCACCAGTGATTGACGATCCTGTCATAGAGATTTGGAACCACATGAGGGTGACATAAATAATTACAGAATAAAATTTTTAGGTCAAAATATCCCTTTAAAATGTTACTTTCATTTAGGAATACACAAAACTTTCATCTGCAAAAAATTATCAACCCAAAATGGATTTTCATTTATGGCCAAAACAGAAAAACGGTCAAAAACGTGAGCTGAAAAAAGGCTTTGTTGCACCGCACTCCCCAACAGTGTTGTGTACTGGTTTCACTGTCACTCCAGCCGTAGGAAAATCTGTAATCTCACACCAGATGTGGAAAGCAATGCACCATCTACTCAATGCGTTTTGAGTCCACTATTGTACAGTCTGATGACCCACGAATGTTGTGTAAAAGTTGCACAAACCATATTATCAAGTATGCTGACAACACCACAATAAGTGGGTCTTATCCAGGACAATGATGAGAGGAACTATAGGAAGGAAGTGAAGCTCTTTACAGAGTAGTGCAGCAAAAACAACTTATTCCTGAATGTTGAAAAGACCAAGGAGTTGGTGATTGACTTCAGGAAGAAATGGCCCACTTATTCCCCTTTCTACATAAACAACACAGCAGTAGAGACACTCAGTGTCATTGAGAACTTGAATGGGTCTCTCCATACCATCAGCGACTGCATTTTCTAAGAAGGTTGAGAAGAGCACACCTCAGCCCATCAATCCTCACATCTTTTTACAGAGGAGCTGTTGAGTGTTCTGACAAATGGCAACTCTCTGGCATGAAAATAGCAGTGCATCAGAGAAGAACACCCTAAAGAGGATAGTTAAGTTAGCTGAAAGGACCAAAGGAGTCAAAATGACATTGACAAGCATTGTTGTTGATGCAAGTCCTCAAAGGCACACACTATTTTAATGGACTCAACCCACCGCGGCCACAGTCTGTTCATGCTCCTGCCATGAGGCAGGTGGTACCGAAGCCTTAGAAGCAGATCTGTTCGGTTCCATGACAGCTTTTATGCTGTTACTATAAGACTTTTGAACAGGACCACACTTCAAAATATTACTGACAGCCAGTATAGGATAAAAGCTCGTTCATTTATTTTCCTTCGGCTTAGTCCCTTATTTATTAGGGGTTGCCACAGCCGAATGAAACACCAACATTTCCGGCATATGTTTTACACAGCAGATGCCCTTCCAGCTGCAGCCCAGCACTGGGAAACACCCATACACTCTCACATTTACTGAATAAAAGTTCATAAACCGTTAAATAACTACATGCGTCACACATCATAACTATTATAACAAATTGTGAAATAATGTATTTAAGTATTTATTCATTGCCTTTTGTTATTTTAACTGGTTAACATTTTATATATCAATATTTTTTTTTATTTATGAATCACAAACATTTATTTATATTAAGATTTTATAGTGTTTTCTGCTGCTAAGGCATTCTTCATAAATATTAGTTTTTTTTATTCTTTCTGAGTGTCGATATAACCCAATTTCTTTCCACACTGCATCTACGGTGATGTTCTGAATGACAAAATGAGGGAAACTGGAACTATGAAACCCATTCATTTCAATGGCTTGTGTCAATCAAGGAAGATTTGGTGCAGTGCTGACCAAAGTGCAAGAGCAGCGGAGCGCACTGTGGAATAACTCGTGCGTGCAATGGTCAAAGTTCAAAATAGCTCAATATTTATATATATCTATGCATGTTCCACAAATGCTTACCAGAAAAGCAAAGTCCACAAAAATAACAGACCAACGTGACACCTGTGGGGGTTTTTTTAACATTCAAATTTAAATCAGTAACTTAAATTATACTGAGTATTACAAAATTTCCCTTTATATTATTTAATAAAACAAAAATTATTTTAATAACTTTTTTTGGTAAAGTGCATCCAGAATTAATGGTACATATATGCATTTTTTCCCTTTATATTATTTAATAAAACAATAAATGATTTTAATAACTTTTTTTGGTAAAGTGCATTGAGAATTAATGGTACATATATGCATTTAAATTTCCACATCATTTTGAACCTTTTATTTTTATACTTTCTTGTAAACATGTTTCCATTAACAATCAGCACCAAATCATTTATATGATCAGAAAGACTATTAGAATTACTTTTAGACTTTTTTCCCATTAAGTTGGCTTCAATAAAAATTCATTTTTATGTATTGTATCATATTTGTATATCCAATGCGTGAACAGCTGGTAACGAAATAAAAAATATAACTGTGTAATTTTAATTACCACATCTGTTTGCATGATCATGCTGGTTAATTGCTGATATTTTGTGAACGAATCCATCTCACAGCTTTCATCCACATCACTCTCAGCAGCACGGATGGTGTCTGGATGGTTGTTATCAGTACATTGTCACAAAGAAAAATGAAAAAGTAAAACAAG
Organism: Danio jaintianensis; assembly: GCA_903798115.1. Lineage (NCBI taxonomy): Eukaryota > Metazoa > Chordata > Actinopteri > Cypriniformes > Danionidae > Danio > Danio jaintianensis. Next base: position 22,219,126 of record CAIGQV010018227.1, on the reverse strand, counting down.
AATTTCTGAATTCTACATTTCGCCCCTTCAAATAATGAGTAGCTTGTAGCCCGACTTCAACACTAGATCTTTCACTGCAAACTCTGCAAATGGCAGTTTAATAAATAATACAATTCCATTAGTCTTTTCATATTATACTGAATAGCCACAGTGTGTTTAACAGAAATACTGCTGAATGGCTCTTCTAAATCCTACAAAAGACCCCTATGAGTGAAATAACCACAGTGCAGAATCACGTGCTGAAACAGGAAGTGCAGACCAGCCCCATCACCGCAGCTCTGAGTAACCCTAACATCTCCAAAACAAGACTCTCTACAGGAAATTCAACCCTCCTCCATGGACAACACGACAGCCGTTTCACTGTGCAACACACTCTTTACTGTGGGTGTGCAGCTTATAAGGACGAGTGAGAAGTAAAGTGCTTCCTTCATTTATTTTTAGCAGTGAATGGATCCATTATCTTCTTGCTCAAATCAGATCAACAATTCTCTACCTCACAAGTAGGGAACAAAGCTTCAGATATGGCTATATGCATCACTATGTATGTTGGTGAACATGGTTTATACACCCTGTGCATGTAGTGTACTTAACATGAAAGTACATGGATGTTTACATATTTCATGTCCACAGAGATGATGGGATAAGTACTAAAAGCTGATCCAATCTAAAAATGGAAAAAGCTCTTACTGTACAATACAAGTACAAAGCCATACACATTTAATTTTAGCAAGCTTTTACTTGCTTCAACGGCAATTATCAGAAAATCAAACATACGAAACAAAACGTGTCATCCTGGATCACAGTTTTAAGATTTTTTAAAGATTTTTTAAACATCAATAAGCTATATATAAGCTTTCCATTGATGTATGGTTTTCTAGAACAGAACAACTACAGTATTTGAAAACCTGTAATCTGCGGATTCAAAAAGAAAAAGTTAAATATTGAGAAAAATCCCCTTTAAAGTTGTCCAAATTAAGCAATGCATATCACTATTAAAAATTACATTTTGAAATGATTATGGTGGGAAATGTACAAAATGTCATTATGGAAGATGATCTTTATTTAGTGTAATAAGTATTTTTTTGCATAAAATAAAAATATGATCATTTTAACTCATACAGTGTATTTTTGTGTATTCCCACAAACATACATGTGCAACTTAAAGGAACGCTACAATGTCACTTCATAACTTCAGTTGAGTTTTTGAAATAAATCCTTTCGTGAGATGATTCTGTAGTTATGTGTTCATTAGTCACACTGAATCAATGAAAGCAGTTAAAACTTCTGTTTATAAATGCAAAGCTATGGGGATTTCCTGGGTTTCTTCTTCATGGGCATTTAGAGCTTTTGATTTCATTTCGAATCATCAATATTAGTTTGAATGTAAAAAAAAAAGAAAAAAAAAAAAAAGAAAAGAAAAAGAAAATGTCTTGTATAGTTTTGCAGTCATCAGAGCAGAGACAAATACTGCTGCTCTCCATATTTTCAATTGTGTCCTTGAGTTAATATGTAATTGTCTTTTTTCCCTCTCCTAATTTAATTTAAAGATTGTACATGCACAAAGGAATTGGGGAAGCGGATAAAAATCGACAAAAAACAACAACAAATATATACACATTTATACTCTGCATTAGGCTAACTGGGAAATGCCATCTTTACACATTGCTGATGTTTTGTTGCTTTGTTCTCATTTGTAAGTCAGTTTAATAAACGCTTCTGCCAACTGATTATATGTAAATGTATTTTTCTTTCAACACTCTTAAGTAGCAGATAAAATTAACTCAATATATAATAAGAATAAAAATATAAAAATATAATAAAAATATAATCATTTTAAAATGGTACAGTTGAGACTATACAATTTTATTAGCGTAGCTATTTCAAGCACAAGTTTTGACTGTGTAGTAAATGAGAAAAAGATTGTATTTTGCACAGCTCCTAATCAGACACTCAGAATATCTGAACACTGAATAAAAATAATAATAATTTTATGCATGTTGGTGTGTACAAGCTGCAATTCAAGTCATATTAAACCCAAATGAGAAAATTTGCAAGGATGCAAGACATAACTGACCTTTGACCTGTGCACCTCGCCATCATCATCCTCTCCTCCGACACCCAGGATTTTGCGTGTCTTGAGTCTGCTCACCAGATCGGTCTGACTGTGTTTCTTCATCAGAGGCGGATGAGGTTTAGTAGCCATTCCAACAGTCTAGAGAAGAAGAGCGCAGCGTGAGAGCAAGATCAGATCTGATTTTGTCACTACATGTTCATGCATGTACTGTTTTATGGCCACACACACTCATTCCTGTGAACTGGGAATGGAGTTCTCGGTCTTCTTCTTCTTCTTCTAATGAGAGCAGAACTTTACTGTGCACAGTCCTCGAGGGCACCAGACTGTCCTGACATATCAGTGAACCCCCTTATGAAGCAACTGATTACTCATGGGAATCAGTTACTGTATATTTTGGTCCCAAAAAGGCGTCATCTGTCTTGACGAGAGCCTTAGTTCCTGCTGGAATTTTGCTGTTAAATTGGTGACCAAGGCAAATCGGCACATAAGCATGATTTCTGAAGGGTCATGTGACACACAAGAATGGAGTATTGGCTGCTGAAGATCTGCTTTGCATCAGTGGTTTTATAAAGGAAAAATTGTTACTGTACTTTATAGACAAAGAATATGCCAGAAATAAATTTAATAGAGCAGTACTCCAATATGGTCTCATTTGAAGCTTCCGTCAGATTCCACCATTATGTTTTCTCAGCTCCCAGAATACGGAAACAACTTTGTATGTGCCTCATTCTGATCTTACTGCAAATACATGATGTTCTTTGTGTATTAGAATTTTGTACGCATCTCAGTGCAAAACTCTTAACACTGGAACTACCAGAATTCTACTAATAGAATGACCATATTCTGGCTGTTCATATAGTTCATATAAGACAGACATACAGCATTAACAGTTGAAGCTATTGAGATTTTAGAACTAAGCTTTGAACATCTGTCATAATATTTTATGAAACCATTACTCTAAAAATATTATCATTTTTGAAATATAGCCTATAATTGTGTATAAACTACAGACTTCACCTGAAGGTGCGTACCTCACATTGTCAAGCCTTTGATCTTAACCAAAAAAAAAAGAAGTCATTTTTAAAAGTTTGAAATGCATGTCTGAAGTAAAGTCATGCTTTTGCTCCAGAAAGTTAAGTTTTTGTTAGCAGAAAGTTACTAGGCAACAGAGGCATGCATATTCAAAGGCACTGGAAAAAAAATAGCAGTAAATTTGACCTTTATGCCTGTTCAAGGTAAAAAAAAAAAAAATCTGTCAGTTAGTTCAAAAAAAAATCTTCTTTGTTTTCTTTGTTTTTGTTCTACATTGTTTTCTTGCTTTAAACATGAAGTTTGTCCAGCTCAAATTTAAATTCTACTGATTAAGTGCTATTAAAATCTTTTTAAAACTGCCTTTGGTTTACTGTCAATTTGTGGTTACAGATCATTACATACTGGTGTCCCACAGGGGTATGTCATTAGTCTTTTTGCTTTTTTAACATTTATATTTACTCACTTGGTCAGTTATCAAGATCCCTTCACTGTAGCTGTAATGTTTTATGCTGATGAAACAGGTTTAATGTTCATTCAAAACAAGATCAATGTGTGCATTGTGCATCTTTCCAACTGAATTTCTAAGATTAAGATACGGATGTTCAATGGTTTTCTGTGTCAAAGACGTTCTAAATCTGAGTACTGCTTTGTCAGTTTATAGTATTGTTTTGGAGTTACAAATTAAACAGAAAAATTTTTGTCTTTGATGCAAGGCGGCATTAATGTATTTTGTATGTAACACCGTTAAGAACAGGCATGTGAACAGCCGAGGACAAAAAAGAAGGAAGACAACACACATACATACGTACGTGTGTGTGTGTGTGCGCGTTTAAATAATAATAGAAATAATAATAAAAAATATAATATTCTTTATATAAATATTTGATATTGGCCACACAATTTAAGTTTCTTTTTTTTTGCTTTATCGGTTTAAATGTTTAGCAGTTTAAGTCACCTAAATAATGTTTAATAGGTTTGTAATTGTACCTCAATGTCGGGACAAATCCACACCGCCGCTAGATGGCGCCACTAACTGGGTTAGTTCTCTTGTGTCCAAAGAATATAATTTTCCCTGTAATTTAGTCAACTCTTTATTTCACGTGATAAATAAACTACCAGTTAGTCAACAATTCGAACTGTAAAAATATTAAGTCTAGTTAAATTGAGGAGCCTAATATGCTTTAACATTCCACCCTGAAAAACATATCATGCATTGCTAAAAAGAGTTTATGATTTTCACTTTCCCTTTCCTTCTGCGTAGTCCCTGCTTTTTAATCGGTTTATATAAATTATTATAAAATATATTTTTATCATCTAAACAATTTCATGACAATTTCAGGTATTACATTTCAGGTGCTAGGCTGTAGTACTGAATAAATGAAGACATCAGGACAGATGACTTGCAGAGAATAATAACAAAAGTGCGTCCTGGCTTTATTTATAATGTATATAGAGCGCATGGGGTCAGGACATGCAAATGTGAGCACGAAAAAAGTGCGCAGCCGAGCCCGCATTCAAAGCAATTTCATAATTTTGCACATTGTCAGCGGCTTCATCATAACGAATACATAATGCATAATGAATGCATTTAAAATGAAACTGTAACTGTTGCTTGATGAGATCAAAGCACATTTAAAAATAAATAACTAAAATATTAAAAAACTGATCCATGAAAACATGGCATCCTTTTTATTAAGCCAACAAATACAGTTCCAAACTGAGTCTAAGTGAACCATCTATGAAGCAACGGATTACTCAAGGGACTTAATTATATTTTGCTCTCAGAAAAGCTGTTAAATTATATCACAAGAGACAAAATCAGTCTCGACAAGACCCTGAGTTTCTGGTGCACATTTCCAGACGAGTTTCTGGGAGAAAAACCTAAATCTGTACATCCAGACAAATGTCCACAAGCCTCCTTGACTTTACATCACAGAATCGTGTTCTTATTTCTCATGTCTCCAATGTAATTTCCTGTTATTTGGACATTGTGTCTCACAGTTGTGTTCCCCAGATACAAGTCTGTAGTCATACTGGAAAAGGACATTTGAATGTGAGAAGTTGACAGAGCTACAGCGTGTCCTGCTTGGTCTGCAGGAATATGATATCTCTCAGGTGGATGAATGTGTGAGTGCAAAGAGGCTGTCTTTCAGTGTGCGTACTGCAGTCACCTGCTTTAGTGTGCTGGACAGCAGAAGTATGGCAGGTGCTCCCTCAGCTGAGGGAGAGGGGAGTTTGATGTCACAATCGATGTGGAAGAGGATGAAACGGATGAAAAGGCTCCAGCACTTCTGAGCCTGGAGGAGTTCAGGAAGCTGAAAGAGGAAAAACAATTTTTTTTTTTTAAATACAGCAGTCAGCAGCGTATTCTTCAAACAGCAAGATGTAGAAGTATATAAAAACGTGAAGGAGTGTTTGTTTAAGTTTTAATGAAGATATGTTTAGACCAGAGGAGTTTTACAGATTTAAATAAATGACTGCTGCAACACATTGCAATACATTCATATTAATACCAGAATATAGGTTTCGCTTTTTTGTTAGGATGAATTCTGTTTAACTACTTTTTAGTTTCAAGAAAAAAAAAAACACTATTATACTTTTTTTTATTAATACAGACAACACCCACTAAAACGCAATTAAGTATAGAGACAGTTTATACCGAAAATATATTCAAGAATATTTAGAACAAGAATTATTTCTATTTATATTTTTTTAAGTGGTTTAATATTAAGCACCATTTTAATTTGCTCATATACATGTATGAGCAAATAAAAATGCTGCTTAATATTTTTGAGGAAACTATCTCCAGCATAGATAAATTATATATTTAAAAATGTATTCAAATTTAAAACGGTTAATTTAATTGTATAAATATTTACAATATTCAATTTCTTATTTGTTTTTACTGTGTTATCTATGTTAGTATTACTTTATTTAAAACAAAAAAATATTTCATATTTGTAGTCAGTTTGACTGATATAGCCTGAAATATGGTGGCAAGATACTGGGAAAATATGCAATATGCGATATCAATCTTGAGTGTTGTGATAGCGATATTTCTTTAGACAAAACTAACTTAAAAAAATGCCATTTTATCAGCAATTAAATATATATATTTTTTATTTATGTAGTGATCAAACAGAAATGAATAGGTAATTAAATAAAAAAAACATTTAGAATTTAAAATACCACGAATGACTGAAAACCTCGGCAGAAATTCTGATTCTTAATGGCTGTTGTCATTTTCCTCTCGTCTATTTATTTTCAGCTCTAGGTTCATCTAACAGCACCTACTGGAGAGGCAGGGATAAAGAGAGTAAAGGCCACATCTGATTGGTCAGATTTGGATAAACAACCTATGCATGCACTAAACAAATTCTTGGCACATTAACTATATTGCACTTCTCTGCAATATTTATATTGCATATTCCATTATCGCGATAACGATAATTTTTCGATATATTGTGCAGCCCTAAGTTATGATTACTAGAAAAATTAATTTGATTCAACTAAAAACTTAAACAGTTTTATTACACACAGGACAACTGCACAGAAAGCTTCAAAAAGGCCAAATCCACAAAGGAAAAATTGTTGCTTATTTGCAAGTATATAGACGTACGATCTGCTAAACCTGAATGAGCTGTGAATGAATGAGCACAGATTCTCTTAAGTGTTCCTCTGCTGCCGTCAGCAGTGACTCTAGTGAGCAGTTGATGGTTTGATCATGTCCAACTGATTACAAACCAATAACCACACAGTGGGACATTCGCTCATCACAGACATACTTCAAAAGATGGCCAAAAGAAATGCAAAAACATGCTCATCTGACAGCGTGTGGTAACCGATAACTCGAGTCGACACCAAATCCTCAACAATAGTCCCACTAATGCTGCCAACTTCGCTGAACTGCTGATGCCTGTGAATCATTACTTCCTTTACGGAACGATTCAGCCTGTGTGTGACACTACCATGGCAAATAAGAGGCAGGCAATGGGCCATGCTTCAATCAATGTGCTGCAAATCACACACACATACACGAGGCAGACGATGTCATTCAGAAGCGTTTCTTCTGCTGGAGTGATGCTGATGCAGTTGCCTAGCAACCCCACAGATTGCGCATTTGGCACCCTCCTTCATTATTGAAAGTATATATTCTGTGATGAGGCTCTGTTCAGCTTGTCGACTCGCCCCATTGTTACCCTTCTGGCAGTCAAATCATGCCTTTAACGCAAGTTTGAGATCTCATGGTCATGGGATAGTTTTATGGCCTGGTTTTGTCTGGTTAAAGGCTCCATGTGATGACATTTTGACATGGGGCTAGTTTGTATTCAATTATGGGCTGATGACAGATGGGAAGAAGCAACAAAGCCTTTAATGTTCATTACAAAAAATCTCAAACCAGACACTTTGAGGAGTCTTGAGTGCTCAGTTTATAACGGAGGAAATACTTAATAAATTATTCAGAAACACAGACAGAAACACAGACTTGTCTGGAAAAACAGACAGGTATGTGAGTGTAAAGAAAATACAATCACAAAGACAAAATTATTAGCCCTCCTGTGGAATTCTCAATATTCAGATCAATATTATTAGCCCCCTTAGTTTTTTTTTTTTTTTTTTTCAAATTGGCTACAAACAAACCACTGTTATACAATGATTTGCCTAATTAACTTAACTTGCCTAGTTAACTTAATTACCCTAGTTAAAGTGCACTTTAAGCTGAACCCTAGTATCTTGCTAAATAAGTATAAAATATGCTGTATCGTCATCCTGGCAAAAACAAAAGATCCTAGTTATAAGAACTTAGTTGTTAAAAGTATTATGTTTAAAATGTGTTGGGAAAAAAACTTTTCCATTAAACAGCACGGGAGGTAAATATTTGCAAAAAAAGATTTAGGCCAATAATTTTGTCTTGAACACGGTAAATCTTATTATAAATATTAGAGCTGCCAGTCAAGAATGAATGAAGCTAGTAATCAATCATCATTAGCATAATTAGCCCTCTGGTGTTACATAAAATTGCTTGAGTAAGTCTAAGTCAAATAATCCTCCACAGCTCTTGCATCAGAGAAAAATCATACAATAGATGAGTGCCATTTTATAATTCCATTGTTTTTTGTTGTTTTTTTTTGTTTTATATCAGAAAGGGTTATTATATTTTATACAGCCTAACCCTAGCTCACTCATAAACACTTCCATCACACTGGATAAACCCATAGATAAAAATAGAAAAATGTTTTGTTTGTTTTATTAACCAATATAAGGAGTGAGCAGCAATAAAATGTCCCCATTAATCAGCTGTCAACATATTTAAGTATCACTAAACCAGTACACAAAACACGTTTTTTCTTAAAACTTCAGTACTTTTTTCAAATGTTAGGTGCACTTTATGTATATGTAAGGTATTAAAAACCATACAATGTATATGCTGAAAATGACAGTTCTATGCAGTTTTCTTATTATAGTCAGTGTTCTAACACAATTTTGCAAGAGGACCTTGCCAGCAAAAGGTCTCTGTCTGGAGGGTTCATGGCATTTCTAAAAATGCATATTTCAAATATAAATTGATCTTGTGCACTTTAAGATAAAAAACGAAGAGCTCCCCATCCATGTTCAGTTTGAAACAGAAGAAAAAAAAAGTAAAGTGAACTTAATAACTGTTGTTGTTGTGTGTCATTGCAAATTACAATTAAACTGGGGTTTCAGAAAGCCAACCAAAATAAATAAATAAATAAATAAAATATAAACAAATAATAATAATAATAATAATAATAATAAAATCTGATTCTTTATAATGTTCTTTATAATGACCAAATTCAAAATTACTAATAAGCATTATTTGTGATTTTTGTGCCTTTTTTTATTCATATTTGTTTAAATGTTGTGGAATTCTAAAAAATAAATAATAATATATATATAAAATATATAATAATAAAAAAGAATATATATATATATATAATTTATTTATATATTTTTTTTAAAGCAAAGTCTGAGTCATTAATTCACCAGATTCTTTTAAAAATGCAGATTCATTCATTAAAACAAAGCTGTGTTTGTTCTGCTATGACTTTGGAACTATTTTCATTAATGAATCGGAACCAAAATAAAATTACTGCGCCAAAGATGTGAATTAAGGCACTGTTGCAAGTAATCAATGTCACATCTAGAAATTGAGCATGCTAACCAGTTTCCTCTCTGAAATGTAGTTTCTGTGGTTAATACATGCAATAAGTTGGAGCCTTTTTGCAATTTGATATGAAAATTAGGTCATAATGTGGCACAAAATACAATGACTTTTACATTGTGAGAGGATTTTGATATAGTTTTGGATTTACTATAAAACTGACAGTGCTGATTAGAAGACAGAAATGCTGCAACTGTCTACAGTATGTCAAAATAATATGTTTTTTTGAACACTAAGCCAAATCTAGCATAACAAATAAATAACGACCTTTTAAAATAACATCGAATGACCTCTTCTGAATTAATGAATGCCCAAACTTAAAAATACAACAAAAAAAAAAATCTGAATTTCTGATACCTGAGAGTGAAAAGTCAACCTTTATTACAAAAAACATTATTATTCTCAAGAATCCGAGCACGTGGATTATTGGCTTTGCTTCAGTTATAATCCTACATCCTCAGAAAAATCATCAGAACTTTGCTGACTTGATAAGTACACGTCTGGAATGAAGAGGCTGAATGGTGTTAGTCACCCACGACATCATCTTAATTAAAAAGTCTTTTATCAAAGCGTAGCCTAAATGCATTTCATAAACAATATAATTGAAATCCACATTTTAACAAATAGCTTCAACCCAATGTACTGTTGCTGGTCCATTAGTCCTACAGACAGGGACAAATCAAGCCGCTTTTATTTCCTGAAAGCATCTGTTATAGTCATGCCACTGATGTGGGTGTTTAGTCTTGCAAATGCATCGCTCTCTCTCATTGCTCAGTGAGCTTGTGTTCTCCATTAACATCACGGCTAATATGATTTTAAGTTACGATTACAAGACCATAGTTCATAGTTTTGTTACAGCATTTATAATAGTTTATCTGCTAATTGGTTAATATTTAATATATTTTAGCTATTTAGTAATATAGTAGATTTTCAGTGCCTTGAAAGCATAATATTTAGATTTTTATTTTACTCTGTTTGCTGCCTTACAATTAAACATTAGGTTAGTACCAGAGTTATTATCAGCGTTGGGTGTAATTAGCTACAAAGTAACTAGTTGTTGTAATTAAATTACTTTTTCACTGAAAAAGTTAGATTACTTTTTATTTTTAGGTCATTTAATTTCAATTACTTATAATGCACTTGCCTTAAATACTGTACATTTATTCAATCAATTCAGAGAAGTAGATTAATTGCATTTGTTGTTATACAAATATATTTTGACACGTCAAGGCAATTTCACATGCTTAAGAAACAATGAAATAGGAAATTTGTCAGTATGGTGCTTATGCATTGTGTTGTCATTATTTTGAAACGTTTTGATAAACATTGTCTGAAAAGTTTGTTTTTTTTTGTTTTTTTTAAGTAAAACTAAAAGGTCCTGGTTGGACTTAAGTTTAATTTCTATTGCCTATGCATTAAGAGTTATATGGATTTTAAGTCATTCTGAGTCAAGTAATTAAAGACAAAAACTAGAGTAATTAAGTTACTTTCAAATTAATTAAGTTAATTTAGAAATTAGAAAAGTAATTCAAATACAATTTTATTCAGTTTTAATGAATGATTACTTGAAGTAACTTACCCAACGAGTATTATATTTAACAAACCATTTTGTCTCTATATAATTAATTAATAACATATTCTTAACGAATTAGTAACCTTATTTTATTTCAATGCAGCTGCAAGAGAAGTTATGTTAAACTTGATATACTAAAATAACTAACAACAAACTTAAAAAAATAAAAAATAAATACAGATGCAAGCAGCTCTAACAGGCTGTTCCAGTAACAGAGCAGAGGATTTAACTGCTTCCATTGATTCAGTGTGACTAATAAACAGATGACATGAAACCATCTCACAGAAGAATTTATTTCAGACACTCCACTGAAGTTATGAGGTGAGTTTGTAGGGAAAACCTTATTAAATGTGGCATTTTCATGTGGTGTGCAGCGACACAGAACCGTACAGTATATCACTGAGAAGTGACACAATCAGCTGCGTAATCTGCATAATATGGCTCTGCGTAATCTGAAAGCAGCTGCTGAAGTTTTCCTACTGATTACAGAGCCAGCTTTACTGATAAAATGCACATTTAAAAAACAAAATAAATAAATAAAAATTTGCCTTTAATTGTGCCATTGAGCCATAAGTCACACAGTGTGAATGATCAAAGATGCGATCAAAGAGAATCATCGACATGATGCAGAAGGCCGTGAAATATTTGGCATTCTAAATATCTACACGTGGCAATTCAACATCCTGCCAAAATCCTGCACATGTGGCAATTCAAAAAACATTGGTGATGATGACCTACAAGCCAATGAGAGGGCAAGATACAGAGCAGCGGGAGGTTTGGGGAGTTATAGACCACAATATTAGAAAACAGCTTTTTGGACACAAGAAATAGAGGTAAATTTGGGAAAGATTTTACAGAAGCAACCTTTTTGCATGAGAGGTACCACAAAAGGCTACCATTTCCAGTCTCATGCAAATACTTGGATATCATGTGATCTTGTGTTATTAACTAATCACTTATCACGTGTGTTTAATTGTGAAACATAGTTTCACTATAGCAAGACAGAGTTGTCTGTGATTCTTCCTACAGTAAAGTCATACAGTATGAACACAGCAGCAACTGAACGCTACCCCAGAAAGTCATGAAATTTAAAAACAACAACACCGATTTTGAAAATCATGCAATATGAACTCAGCATTAAAGTGCCATTAGCCTTTGACTTGCATTGTCAATGGCCACTGTTTGAGTTAAAATCTTCTTTAAAGTTCAGCTACTGAAAGAAACCCGTCCACACCTCGACTGGCTTCAGGGGGAGTAAATTTTGGGTTGAATCATCACTTAGAAATCCCTGAAATGTATAAATATGGCAACATTTTACAGTAGGTTAACTGTGTCCAGAAGAAATACCAGTTGGAAACCTTTGCTTGTAGATCACCATCAGATTACACCCTATTTGTCAGAGAGCATAGGGTTGCTCCTATAGTAATTGCTGCCATCATTTTGTTCTTTTCACTATGGCAGGAAGCACTGAAAAGGGCAAATAAGCTGCAGGCTGAAAGTAACAGGCATTTAATTGACAGCCTGTGACAAAATGACAAAAACAGAGCAAGGAATCTCCTCATGAAGATAACCAGCTGCTGGACAAACACTCAAGTTTTGAAATTTTGTGAATATTTTCACATTTAAGCTCTTGCAATGTTCCTCCAATGATTTTCATGCAACTTGCCAAAAACCTACAATTTAAAAAAATATAGATGATTATTATAGCTTAAGAAAGAAATACATACAAACATAGTAACTAATAACTAATTTATGAAAAGTCTGTACTGTTTCTATACTTAATGAATACAGGAAAAAAATCAATGAAATTATGTTTTGGATTCTAACTTTTTTGGCTCCATATTAACAGAATGCTCCAGTACTGTAAAAAAAGTGAGAGAATTCCTATTTTTGGGGGAGAAATCCACCTTTTTATAATCCATGTTTAAGAAAGTGCATTTTTCATACGCATGGATTTCGTTTGAAATGAGTCATTTCATTTCAGTTTGTTCTTCAATTTCTTTGAAGCATGACCTTCACTCCATATTTACACCAAAAACAATCTTTTGTGGTCTCTTTTTGCCATGCACTGTAAAAACCTGCACACACAGTATTAAACTGTGGCAGCCAGTGCAGGTGCTGAAGAGACCCACTTTAAACAGGCTTCATCTTTACAGCACACCTGTTACATCTCTCATCTCCAACTCTCTCTAGACAGCCATCTGGGATTTACACACAAGCATTCTCTATGTGCATTAGTCATTTATGGTTTATTTGTTATGGTTAGTTTGACAGAATGTTTATATGCATAATGATTAAACTAATAATTGATTCATCTGTGAGTTGTCTTTCCTCTGGATTATATCTGCTGCCATTAAGTGAAATCTAAACCAGCTATTTTTCAAAATATCTAAAGACTTGCATATTTCCATGGCACTCGTTTTAAAGGTCAATTTTGTAAGCAACTCTCTGCCAGAAACAACAACATAAATGTTAGAACACAGAGTAATCTTTCACTCATTTGGCAACATTTTTCCTTAACAAAATATTAGTTTCTTTGTGTTCGAATGGCTGATATCAAATCACGAACAGGTTTTTGTTCCTTCCTTGACTTTGAAGATAAGATGCACATTCAGGTTCATTAAAACAATAGCATGAAAAAAAATTAATGTTCAGATTTAAATTGTATTCAAATGAAACATTGTCATTTATAATTTCATACATTTACATAATCATAATCAGGTAAAACCACACAAATTGCACCTCATTTTGTTGTATGAAAAACACTGAATACAAGTGTCATAAATACAAATGCTTTCTAACATTTACTGTAATTATATTCCATTACTTTAACACATTAATACACAACACATATCCTTAACAATAAAATAAAATTATATTCACAGAGTCCTGTTCATGGTATAGTGTTTTTGCTGTTTGTCAAAGTCATTGAGAATGTCAGCACTGTTTAATCTGCTTTAAACTAAAACACTGAGACTTATATGTCCTTTGCTAAATTCAAGCTCTTCTCTTTGGAGCTGGTGATGGGATTGATTGTAAACAAACCTAAACCAGGGGTGAATGAGAAATCAGTCTGTGTGACACAGACAAGTAAAGCCTTTTAGTTCAGCTTTGAAGCATAAACACTGCATTGAACATTTATCAAACACGTGCTATTTTAAAAAGGGAAATAATATCGCAATTAGTGGTCGACCAACATATTGGCTCAGCTAATATATCAGCAGGTATTGGGAACTTTTTAAAATATTGGCATCAGTCAATAAGTCTTTCTACCAGGCCACTGTTTTCCATATCATGTCTTTATAAGAAATGCACCGATATGGATTTTTTTGACCGATACCAATAACTGAGAACTCTTTAGATTTCCCGGCAGATAGCCGATATAATACTATAATACTATTTCAAATTTGTATACGATGAATACTTGACTTAAATTTAAAAGCCTAACTTCAGAAAAGTATGATCTGGTCTTTATTAAATCAATTCTTTTTTATGGCCAAATTTATTTTAAATAAAAACAATCAAGTGCCTGACCAAAAAAAACATAAATAAAGCAACCACGCCAAGGAACAAACCAAAAACAAAACACCAGTAAAATATTTTAAAAAGTGACAGGAAGCAAGCACATGGTGGTTCAACCAACAGAAATAATAAGTATTACATAATTTATCTGCTTGAAGATATTGGTCTAATTTTGTTATCGGACAGTTAATCTGTCTGACTACTAGTCTGTCTGACTAGTAAGTGAAAATTCACATTTTAGCCATATAGACTCTTGCTCATCCCGCTTAAATCACAGTAATGCATATCTGGCTAACCCCATAGAGACTGTGTCTGTTCCTCGTATTATTCGATCAGGAAATAAACTTACTGTGTGCTCTAGAAAAAATCTATTAAGAATCAAACCAGAAAAACTGCAAAAAAGTGAAAATACAAATTTTTTAAAGCTTGGTCTCCTAAACATCTGGTCACTAGCACCTAAAGCACTTATCATAAATGAAATAATAACAGACAACAATCTTAATGCACTCTGTCTCACTGAAACCTGGCTGAAACAAAATGACTATATTACTTTAAATGAAGCAACTCCTTCAGGATTCTTATATAAGCATGAGGCTCGTCAGACTGGTCGTGGTGGTGGAGTTGCATCAATCTTAAGTGATATTCTTAATGTTAATCAGAGAAACGGACTTATGTTTAAGTCTTTTGAAGTATTGGCGCTTAATGTTATGCTTCCGGATATTATGAAAAAACCTATATTATCTCTCGCTTTAATCACCATATATAGACCCCCAGGACCCTATGTCAATTTTCTAAAAGAGTTTTCTGATTTTATTTCTGACTTACTAGTTAAAACTGCTAAAATACTAATTGTAGGAGACTTTAACATCCACATAGATGATGCTAACGATACATTAAGACTCGTGTTTACAGATTTACTACAATCACTTGGGATAAAGCAAAACGTTGTTGGTCCAACCCATCGCTTAAAGCATACATTAGATCTTATTTTGTCTCATGGAATTGAGGTCATTGACGTAGACATTATACCACAAAGTGATAATATAACAGACCACTACCTCTTACTATATAAGCTGTGTTTACCTGAAATTAGCAGATCTGCACAGATATATCACCCTGGTAGAACTATCGTCCCGTCCACTAAAGATGATTTCACAAATAACTTACCTGATTTTTCTCTATTTCTAAATGCACCCGCAAACGCAAATGACCTTGATGTAGTAACCAGCAGTATAGATGCAATCTTTACTAACACACTAAATACTGTGGCACCCATCAAATGAAAAAAGGTTAGAGAGAATAAAACTACACCATGGTATAACAGTCATACTCGCGCTCTCAAAACAGCAACCCGTGCCCTGGAACGTAAGTGGAAATAAAACTAAATTAGAGGTCTTTAGAATTGCGTACAAAGACAGTATGTCCAGCTATAGGAGGGCTCTAAAATCCGCCAGGGCTGAGCACTTCCGCAAACTGATAGAAAATAATCATAACAATCCTAGATTTTTATTAAACACCATTGCTAAATTAAAAAAAAAATAATCTGTCACCTTTGGAACAAAATGTCCCACTGCAAATTAGTAGTGATGACTTCATGAATTTCTTCAGTGATAAAATAGAAGGCTTCAGACAGAAAATAGAAGATGTTAAACTTTCGGCGCCGCCTTATACTTCAGATCCATTAAACATTCCGCTGAACCAAAATAATCTACAGTGCTTCAAAATCATAGAACAGGAAGAGCTAGATAAACTTATAAATGCTTCTAAACCAGCTACATGTATGTTAGACCCAATTCCAACTAAATTACTGAAAGAATTGCTACCTGTAATAGGAGAACCTCTTCTTAACCTCATCAACTCTTCTCTATCTTTAGGCCATGTTCCAAATCCTTTCAAGATAGCTGTTATTAAGCCTATTATTAAGAAACCACAACTGGACCCCAGCAACTTAGCTAATTATAGGCCTATTTCAAATCTTCCGTTTATGTGTAAAATACTAGAAAAAGTTGCTTCTGCCTAATTATGCTCCTTTCTGCTGATGAACAATGTTTTTGAAGTTTTTCAGTCAGGTTTCAGGCCTCATCACAGTACAGAAACCGCATTAGTGAAAATAACCAATGATTTACTCTTAGCTGCTGACCAAGGGTGCATCTCATTATTAGTTTTACTTGATCTCAGTGCTGCATTTGACACCATCGACCACAATATCCTCATAGATCGCTTAAATTCTACAGGCGTCCAGGGACAGGCTCTACAATGGTTTAAGTCATACTTAACTGACCGTTACCAGTTTGTGAATATAAATGGACAGATTTTACAGGTCAGCCAAGTACAGTATGGGGTGCCTCAAGGATCAGTTTTAGGCCCTTTGCTGTTCACAATATACATGCTACCCCTGGCAGCTTTCACTGCTATGCAGATGATACTCAATTATATATTTCAACAAAACCTGATGAGA
This sequence comes from Danio jaintianensis, assembly GCA_903798115.1. Lineage (NCBI taxonomy): Eukaryota > Metazoa > Chordata > Actinopteri > Cypriniformes > Danionidae > Danio > Danio jaintianensis. The sequence continues at coordinate 22,202,283 of CAIGQV010018227.1, read as the reverse complement.
CGTCTGAACTGTCCAAGCTAACTGAATGTATTAAAGATGTTAAAGACTGGATGACCAACAATTTCCTTCTCTTAAATTCAGACAAAACAGAATTATTACTTATTGGGCCTAAATCCTGTACACAGCAGATCCCACAACTCGACCTGCAATTAGAGGGACACAAAGTTAGCGTTAGCTCTACTGTAAAAGATCTGGGTGTTATATTAGACAGCAATTTAACTTTTGAAAATCATATCTCCCATGTCACAAAAACCGCCTTCTTTCATGAGAAATATCGCTAAGTTACGAAGTATGCTATCCATCTCAGATGCAGAAAAGCTAGTTCATGCTTTCATGACTTCTAGACTGGATTACTGTAATGCTCTGTTCGCTAGTTGCCCAGCATCCTCTATTAATAAACTTCAGCTAGTACAAAATGCAGCTGCCAGAGTTCTTACCAGGTCTAGAAAATATGATCATATCACCCCAATTTTATCCTCCTTACACTGGCTGCCTGTTAAGTTCCGTATTGATTATAAAATATTGCTTCTTACCAATAAAGCTTTAAATAATCTAGCTCCTGTTTATCTAACCAACCTTCTGTCTCGCTACAATCCAACCCGTTTTTTAAGATCTCAAAACTTAGGGCTTCTGGTAGTACCTAGAATAGCAAAGTCGCGTAAAGGAGGTCGAGCCTTCTCATTTATGGCTCCTAAACTCTGGAATAACCTTCCTGATAATGTCCGATGCTCAGACACACTCTCTCAGTTCAAAACAAGTTTAAGGACCTATCTTTTTAGTAAAGCATACACTCAATGCATCGCATAACGGTATGATGCATGAATGTGCTCCACGCAGGTGAGCTGGCTTGACATCACCTGTAGGACACACTCCTCAATACACCAGACATTGTGTTAGAAACTCTTATATGCTTTACATGTTTGTTTCTATGTTGGTTTATTTAACTGCTATTTTCATCTATAACACTCCATTTTTGCATCTCATTTAAATACACTATGAACAGCAGCTACCCTAATTATTTTTTTTATTCTCTATTTCCACCTGGGGATATTCATTCCGAGGTCCCTAGAGACTATGCAGCGCCATTGATGCGATCCAAGACCTGTGAAGAGATGATTCCAAGGTATCCATAATCCTGGACCAGGTCGTATCCCGAGCTGAAGCTGTGGTCGTCATGGAGAAATGGAGTGCATGAGACTAATTCCTGAATGACCACCGTGACAAACAAGTCCCCACATTAATCCTGCGGGCCAACCTGACTGCCTGCCGGTGCCCTACTCACAACCGCAGTTTATCCATGATGGACGTCCAGCTTCTTCAGCCTCCAGCGCCTAGACTGCAGCTCTGAACAGGAAGTTTGGCCAGATGAAAAATGGTCGTGCCCAACAGAGCCTAGTTTCTCTCAAGGTTTTTTTTCCCTTCACTTCATCAATTGGTGAAGTTTTTTTTTTCCTCGCCACTGTCGCCGCTGGCTTGCTCAGATCGGGACTTGTGGAGCTGTGCTTCGGTGGATTTGCTTTACAGTGTTTGAACTTTCAGCAGTGAAATTTAAACCACACTGAACTAAACTAAACTGAACTTCAACTCTGAAATCTGGACTTTACTAGAACTATGTTAAGCTGCTTTGACACAATCTATATTGTAAAAAGCGCTATATAAATAAACATGAATTGAATTAACGACAACATAGACATGACCGATATCGACATGGCCACAGAAATATCGTGCATCCCTAGTGTTTATGCTTCCTTATTAAGACTCTCAGATGTAAATCCAGCACCTGACAAACAGTAAAATGACCAATTTTTCTTATTCTTATACAAGTCTCATTCAAAAGTACATTAAATCTGCATTAAAATGGGACACACAAATGGCATATGAATGCATTGTTTGTGCATCTTTAGAAGGATGCTGATTTCTGATGGACTCAAAAGCCGATGCACAGCAGAAAGAAAGCTGGGTCGACAAGAGAACTCTGTGGTATAAGTAATAATACATTTAAATTCCTTTACATGTTTATTCAGGAAAACCTGCTATATAGCAATGATTGGCTTAATATCGCATAAATATTCCTTTTCCTACAGTATGTCCAGTCTTATTTAAAGCTATACGCACTCAGGCTTGTATTATTTTCACAATTAAACAGACAAGCAAAACAAAGCAGAGATAAAAACGTTTATCATTAGCAAACATAATTAAAAAATGGTGCTGCTCTGTAAATTATACATGTACTTTATACCAAATACATTGAATAATTATTTTTTACATTAATTTATGAATAATTTGTTCATTAATAATGAATGTATGGTGACAGAGAGCTCAGACATGCTACATGTTAAGAAAACATAGAAAAACACCAACAAACTGAGAAAATGTTCATCAGTTTAAAAACACATGGTACGCAATTTCTCTTGACGTGCAAATACAGAAACGTGCTGCAAATAGTGCAGACCACAATGAAAATCTTAACTTGTAGCTCATTTGAGCTCTCAGCCACTGTATGAATGTTATCTATAACCTTCAGTAAGCAACAGTAATTAACTAAACATTTAATTTGTTTTAACAAATATTTAAGATTATAATGTTCAATATAATTCATGCTATACAGTAAAGCCAATTGGCCAGAGTGATTTCTCAATATCTGCCTTTTCGACCACTAATCGTACTAATTATCATTATAGTTTTATTACAAGAGCTTACTCGGTCAGGCCTACTTCTTTTGAATATTTCCAATTGAAATGCACTAATGTTGGTTACACACCTATTACCGCAAATTTGGTATGAATTACATAAATCAACACTTGCACTGAAATGACAGTACGGTGGCCATGAGAAGCGATAAGCTGAAGGGCGTTTCCTACTACATTGACCTGCATTTCCGACTATCTGCTGCATCAGGACAGTGTTGATGGGTTTTTCTATCGGTTTGTGCTTGAGGAGCTTTCCTGCACTTGTCTATTTACACCATTTCATGGTCTGTCACTAGAGCTTACTGTGAGTGACGGGCCAAAAAAAGTGGAACATTCTTGTTGATGCACCCAGCTGAGACACTGGCTCCCTCGGCAGAGCTCAGCAGTAAACATAACCTATATTTACACAAAAACACATCTGAGGGACTGCGTTCTGTTGGTAGACATGCAAAACAAAGCATTTCACAGGCACGTAGTAAATAAATAAATTAAAAAATGAGAGATGCCAAATCCAGATGGGTAATGCATGTATTAAACTAGTCTTAAATAGAAGTATTATGTTTTTAGCTTCTGGCCATCATTTTTATTGAACAAAAATGCTGCTTCTCTGTGATGCTAGAGGGTTTCACTCTCACAGGCCCTGTTTACTTCAACTTTGGGTAATTCGATCAAGTGGCCAGACAAGACCAACTGGCATTTACAGCTGAAACTGAAGTGAATCTCATAAATGCCTCCTTGGGCCACTTTTGACTGGATTTCACTGAGAGAATAATCTTTAATACATCAGAATATCACTGCAAATAAATAAATAAACAAGCCATTTATTTAAACATACAGTATAAACATAAATATTAAAATGATATGCCATTTTGATCAAAGAGACAACAAATTTAACATTGAATGTTTCTACAAAAACATGATTTTAGCAATACAGTGATGTCACACATGGATTACTTGTTCCGTCTATGAAGCATGTGTGAGTAATTGACAACCAACAATGCCTCTACAGTATTGTACAGCATCTCACAGAAGTGAGTACACTGCTCACATTTTAATATTAAATGGCTGTGTTAAGTCATACAAGCTGTACACTCACTACTTTACATTGTAGCAAATTTTTATGTGTTATTAATTTTTATGTGTTATTAATCTGTGTAGTGTACAAAGATGACAGATCAGCAACTATTGAACAGGGATGCATAATACAGCATTTGTAATTGTCTTTATGAATTCTGATCATTTTGACGTTGTAATTTGTACATGTAACTTTTCAAAAATGCAAAGAAATGCAATAAAAAATGAAAGTCTTTAATTATTTTTGGTTCACTGTTGACACCTAAATATTCATGTTTTATCTGTTCAATAGAAGTTTCTCTCAAAAAAGTCCTACTTTGATGAAACTAATCATTTTAGTTTTCCATCACCCTCCCAATAGAGTGAAGGAACTATGACGTCAAACCCGGAAGCGAGTTAGCATTTTAGCAGTTCCAGTTCCCTTGTCCCAAAGTCAATGGGTTTTTGAATAGAATTTCGGTTAAATCGCTTAAATAAGGTTTGTGGCAAACACAAACTCAAGATACCGTCACGTTTTATTCTACAACAGAAAACACATCAGTTACATCTCACTTTAGATTTTTTTTTTAATCGGTTAGGCTTCTTTTGAAAGACGTATGCTAACAAGTTGCTAAATGGGACTACAGGCGGTGTCGGAGACATTATACATCATCAAGCAGGACTGTCTGGAACGCAGCCCGCTTCAAATTTACAGCGTGTGTTGGGCATTTGGATTTGTCTGTTATTTGGTTAAGTATTTTCAGAAATTGTAGTATTTTTCTAATTGGACATTCATATTGTGTGTAGATAATGACTTGTGGAGACCGTCATGATTTATTTGTTTTACTAGGGTTAGGGTATCATTTATTTTAATAAAGCTATTTTATGAATATACTGCTTACCAAATGGCACCCTGTCTCTTTCCTGCTTTCAGTAATGCAAATGTGTGAATAAATTTGTAAATATTTACTGACAAACGTGAAATTTTTACATTAACATACATCTAATTATTTTTCGTTGTTTTTTTTCTTCATCTAACAAATTTTAACTATGTCACACCTGTAATATTTATACTCCTCCTTAAACTCCTTTACACTCACCTTAAAACTTATAGCATATGTGACTGTATGGGCTGTTTTTCGCTGTACTTCGTGACAAAACAGAATATTGAATGTTCTCTATCCATGATGGGATTTGCAGGCATTTCATAGACTTGTCCCTCATTTCATACAATTTTCTTTAACATATTTGTATTTGTTTATAATATATAGCGTGCACTATAAGATAATAAATTAAGAGAGTAAATTGTTATCATGGACCATATTTCTAAAAATAAGCTTAAAATGTTGTCTGTAGCAGGGTGGTGCTGACGTCACAGGCGAGAGCCCTGAAGTCAGTGTAGTCCGTTTATAGCCTAATGTTAGCTTTTCAGTTCTTGCGTTTGCATTTACGACCCAAAAGTGATAAAAGTTATATTAAATCGCATGAGGATTATGCGATTGGACAAAACGTGTAAGTGTAATGAACATTGTTTGAACACAGAGCTTATTATTTGCAATCTTCGCAAAATCTATGGGAAAATCCTATAGGGATTTTATCGAGGGAACCAGTTTTATGCTAGCAGCTGATTGGCCTACATAACGTCATAGTTCCTCCACTCTATAACCATTCAAGAACTGCTAAAAGAGTTGAAATATGTATGCATATCATTTGCAGCAGTTTTCAACTGAAATGAACACCTGAGCCAGTAAAACATCAATGTATTGAGAATCAAGCAAATTATGAATATAGGACAGGCTATCATTTAATGGAGACTTAGTAACAATTCCTTAGTAAACAGTTCCCTGCACAATACATTTTAAATTTTTTCATCACACATCTCCCTTTATGTGGTTTTTCAAACATGGTAAACTTGCTTGGTAGCTTACCAGGTACAGGTCTCATGAAACACGGACCAACATAGCTCCAGTGCAAAAATTGTTGCACACATTTTTTTTTTTTTTTTAACACAGTCTGGCAGGTTTAGAAGTACAAAGGTTTTGCTCTGTCATTTCAAATGCACACACAAAAACTAATCAAATTAATTTTCTTACAAAACACTGCCACAAGCAACAGGGATTTGTTTTTGGTTATTCATTTTAAAAATAACTGGTTCTAAATTCCAAATTTAAATCAGATAATATAAGTAGGGTTTAACTGAACATGCACTACTAATGTGTCTCGTTCAAGAAAGGAATGTAAGAAATTGTAAGTTCTTGTGAATTATTAAGTATTATATTAATGCAGTAGCGGATTAGGATGTCTCAGCACCATCTGTGTTAGATTTAACACATGCCCTCAGCACTGATTCATTTCTCACTCCCAAAGGAACTCATTGTTCCTCAGCTGCCTGCATGCAGCTATCTTTGTACAATGACAAAAACAAAATCAATGCAGATCATATGCAAAGTCTCTCCACATCACGCTGAGCCAAAACGCACAGGCGGTGGACGTGCTAACAAATCCAGCAGAGTCTCTTGCTGTCTGTCAACAGGTCTTGTATAAGATCATCCACTGACATTAAATGTCTCCCCTTTGGCTGATAAATAATACAATAGCTGTGGTTGTGGTTTAATCAACAGACCAGCAGTATCTCCCTAGAGATATCATGACATTAGGCTTGATCCTAGCAGAAAGTAGAACATCCATCCGCAATCTTCACCTGTCAACCGGTCAGCACTAGCTGCAAAAAAATCCACTTTGGTGGGAAAAAGTCTCTCTCAAGCGCTGTAAACAATGGTATCAGACAGGACAGCGCAACAATATCTCTGTGACATTTGAAATGATCTGATAACTGATGGATAACAGTCTGACCAAACAGTATATCCAAATTCAAGATGAACATGTGCATACAACGCATATGCAAAAATAACATGCTGATTGATTTTAATTTAATACTCACTGGTCACTCGTGAGTCACGACGCAAACATATTAAATAGATGTAGGATGATCTGCATTTATTAAACTCACCTAAACATAAACATGTACAAATAATTTGACTGAATCTTGTCAAATTTACTTGATTGAAATGTAACTTTTTTTTTTAAACGTTTGGTTTTGTATGGTCCAAAAATGATTCAGTTACAAATATTCTTAAAAACTTTTTTTTTTTACTGGCATCAGTGGTCCCATAAACCACATTTAACAACCAAGGGATTCTTTATATTTTAAAATGTCCAAAACCTACCTTTGTGAATTGGGGACTACTGTGCTAAATGAATAAAAGTAAATGTAAAAAGAACATTACATTACACCAAATAGATCATGCATTTATATGGTTTATAAAAAAAACTTTTTTTTCCCCTCATACCACAACCATACATTATTGTTGCTCATAAATGCTCTGCCTTTCTAGAAGTGCCAATTTTTACAAAGCTCACTGTTCTAAAAAAGCGTGGCTTGCTCTGGATTGGTTAGCTATCCAGTGCATTGAAATTAAATGAATATGTCAAGCATGTGAAGGAAATGGTACATCCTAACTACCTTATCAATTCAGTATCAATAATTATTCACCAGTGTGACTTCACCAAGTAGGATATGTTCCTGGATCAACACATGTTGAACCTTGAACAACATTCCAATCAGCCAATCAGATTTGAGGGAAACATTTACAGTTTATGTTAAGTTTAGGTTTACAGGGTTATGTGCTTCTACATCATTGTTATCCAGCTATTAATGCACTCAGATTTTGGGAAAAATTTTGAATTGGGGTTAGGGATTTAGGTATCGATTACATTTTTGAACAGAAATTATGTTCAAGGATCAACAAATGTTAATCAAGAATCACATCCTACTTAACAAAATCACAAACTACGCACATCCATGAAAAAATGCAGGAAATCCCCATAGCAGGTGCACAGGATTTAACTTGAGTAACTTAATTTTACCTACTTGACTCAAGATATGAACTGAGTTTGAAGTAAAAATGCTATTACATGTGGTATTTCCAAGTGCTTTCAGATGCAGAAACATAGCACTGTAGTTCAGTGAGAATCGATGCAAAACAGGTGTCATTGTTGCAGAATGATTAACTTAGATTTCATAATTGTCTGATTAAATTAGCATGTCATAGCATGTTGAGCTATGGCTCTGTGTAGTAAACACTACTCCAAGCACTTGCTGAAGACTTACAGTACTTCTGATTACTGAAATGGCTTTGCTGACAAAATGCGCACACAATAGCATTCAATTAATTGTGTAACCCTATTATCTGTGCACAAACAGAGCTTGTAGCACTTCAAAAGACAAAGGAAAACATGAAATGATCCCTTTAAAAACTTTTTGTTAACCAGTTCTTTGGGGAACCAAAAATGATTATTTCATGGCATCACTGTAAAAAAAAAAAAAGAAAAAAAAAAAAGAATTGTGTATACACTAGTACCGTTTTTAGACAAAGGCAAACTATGCGGCACCAATGAGCACCCAGAAATTTTAATCTTACATCATCTAACATTTCATCGAACAATTAATGATCTGTCATTTATCAAGAGCAATTTCTCAATTTGACCAAAGACACAATTAATCCAACTATAATTGTACTTGTAAATGTAATCCCCCCCCCAGTTCAACAGCTACATGCCAAAGCTGAGCTTGAACTGGCGATTCAGGTATGGAAGGCTGACGCTCTAACAAGGACCCTAAAGACCAGAACAGTACTCAATTCTGTTGTGGACATTATCATCCGTCAAGCAGGTAATGTAATCATTGCTAACATAGCACACTAATCAAAAAATGAGTTATCCATAGTAACCTCAAGCCTAGGATGCTAAAAATCCTAGAAACAGCCCTGGTACAAACAAGCTACATTTAATTGCAGCGAGTGTGAAAAATATGCCACCCTCTTAATTGGACTTGTATATAATAAACCTAGACCGCACTGTGATTCATACAACTGCAGGCAGGAAACAATTCGGCAGCATTTCCCAAGAGGGTTATCAAGATGCCTTTCTTACTTAGACAAGTGGACTCCATGGGGCACAGTTTAAATATAGCCATTCATTCATGATGCCAATTTATAGACCATACCAGAAGGCTAACTCACTACAGGTTCTCTTGGAGAATGGTGGTTTTGAGTTTGAAAGTAAAATAAGATGGTTTACTTTGGTCAATTATGTACACTTCATGAACATTTCCTATTGCAAATATGAATTACGAACCCACTGTGTCTCTAAAGTAAAAAGGATTGTTCACCCCAAAATTAAACTGCAGTCATGATTAACTTCTTGTCTCAAGTAATTTACTCTCTTATTCTCCAATTCTCTCCAGTGTTAAAGCTCCATCATTTTTGTATTCCATTGAGTAATGGGGGTTATATTTTGCAAAACAGATTGCATTGCACTGGTTCAACTCTTTCGTATGTGCTTCATTAAATATGGAGATGTTTTTCTCTGTAAGGTTTCAAAAGGAGCTATCAAAGAAGATGAGCATAACCAATGCCCATCACATACTACATACATGTATGCAGACTAGTAAGCATTTTCTCGTTAATTTCCCCCCTTCCTAACATCTGGATGTTAAAAAACATTTCAACAGCACAAATAATTAGCTGACTACCTTAAAAATCCATAGATATTACCACCCGTACATCCTGCTGTTAATAATTTCTATGATAACCTGATGAGGTGAGAGCAGTTTTTCAACCTTTTGGTCACTGTTCATGAAATCAAATACCACTAAATTATTATTACTGCATGAGTCACAAGTTTTGAAGGTCTGTCATTCCCCAATAATGACAGTTAACCCGTAATGCTGTATTTGGATTGCTCATCTTGGTTTTCTGACGCAGTCATTTCTTTCATGTCACTCACAACACATAACACTCTCTTGTTTCATACAAACACAGCAGTAATGCTGGTAGTTTACTGCCCAGATGAGTGTTTAGTATACAAAAATAGATTGTTTTATAATGTCCTCAAAATTAATTATGCTGTGAAAAGCTGTGTAGTACATGGTATGACTGAACAATTTCCCTTAATGTACAGTACATTTTGTTTGAACTTGCTTGATCTTGTGGACTCAATGCCACTTCCTGGAGGCATTTTTTTTTTTATGTTAGTTTTGCATTTAATAACTTTGCATTTAATGTGTATTGGCTCTCTGATGCGTGCATTATACATATGGTAATATTATACTCAAACACTGTGTTCATGCCATGCTGTAACAACCATAATTACAAGATGTCAACAGGTGATGTTTTATTTGAAGCTGGTCACGTCCTCTGAACTGCATTTATATGGCAACACTATCAATCTCTATATCAATCAACAGTAGTCATTTGGTCATAGCTCTAAGGAAATTCCAACTAAATCTCATAACAAATTGTAACTTTTTGATTTAGTGGCTAATTTGTTTTAATTTGTACAATCTATGGGAATCTTTATGGACTTTACAATCCGATAGCGATTATGGGGGCATGCCTCCTTTTAAAAATTGTACATTTTCATACAAATTTAATTAAACAAATTCATATGCATTAGCAATGTCAACATTTTGAGTCTAATTGGTTATTGATGTGCCAAATAGACATGAAATAAGCAGGATAACATACTACAACTTGGTTATTATGACAAAATAAATAAGGGCAGCACAATAAATCATTTAAGCATCAACATCACATTGCAGAATGTGCAATGTCAAATAGGAATCATAGTTCAGAACACATATTACGTTTAACCACAACAAAGTGATCTTTTTTAAAATAAACTCTTCAGGCTGTTACAGACTGATCACCCTGTTTGGCTTTATTTTGCAATAACAATGCAAAAGACAGTTAGAAATCTGCTTTTGTTTATCATCCACCATTCACCTAGGCTGGCAGGCTAAAAAGTTTCAACCCTCGAGTTGTTACATAAGCACAAAAAAGCTCATGCATCTTCAGGTGGAGATGCAAAATCGATACATGTTGTAGAACAAAAAGTGAAATTGTCCTGAAGTAATGTTAACCACAGGCCTTTTTGCTCATAAATCAAAAAACACTATCCTCGAATCTCCTAAGGGAACCCACAACTTGCAAATACTCAGGGTTTTATGACTACAAATGAGCAGCGCTATAGGCATTGAGAGATTAAAGGATCACACTTTTTGACATTACTTATACGAGATTAGTCTGTACTTTACGAGTGGGTGTGTTGAAGAGTCGCCAGCAAAGCTCATGTCGATTGCACTCCAAACACAGAGACAGATGGCCCTGAAATCAAAACATTTACAGAGTAGATGATTCAGTTATGTTTGGAAATGGTTACAGTTCAATTAAGAATAAAATTCTCTTGTCTTAAGCCATTTCACCCTTCGCCAGGCGGAGGACGACAGGACAAAAAGCCTCCATTGAGAAGATTTTGGCCCCCTGAGTGGCAGCAGCTTGTTGACAGCTCATTAAGCCTCTGTTCGCACTAATGTGATGAAAGTGTGAAGAAAAAGCCACTCAAACATCTTGTCCTTCCCAGCATACATCTGATCTTTTCGACCAACGTAATTCTCCCGCTGAAGTAAACAAGAAATGACACCGGATCTCCTCGCAGCAGAGGAACAGACATTTACACAGCGCTAGCAGGATGCTGAAGACCTTTGGTTGCACATCCAGACATCGCCAACATGGCCCTCGAGCCACTGAAGTACCGCAGAACACTCCACTTTCTCATTGCTTGTCATCCAGCGAATCACACTTTCATCTAAAGTGACTTTCAGCACACCAAACACAGGAGCAATGAGGGGTCAAGTGGCTTTACTCAAGGGCAAGACTTCACTGGTTCTTTCCAAATCCTTGTTGCATTTTTACTGACAAAAATCACTGTGCCCAAGTTCTCTACTTAATCTTAGCAGCTTGTTGAATGTGGGATTGTGGAAGTGAAAATAGAGCAATTTCAATACAATTCCAAATAAGTTTATGCTGGATTAAGCCCTTAAAGGGATAGTTCACCGAAAAATGAAAATTCTGTCTGTAATTATTCACCCTCACGTCGTTCCAAACTCCTAAGACCATTGTTTGTCTTTGGAACACAAATTAAGATATTTTGGATCAAACCCAAGAGCTCCCTCATCCTCCTTAGAATGCAATGGTCCTGAGTCATTCAAAGTCAATAAAGGTTCCACAAACAGTCAAAACAGTCCATGTGTCTTCAGTGGTTCGATTGGAAAATTCTAAAAATGCAAAAATAGTTTGTAAGCACATAAAACAAAAATAATGACTTTATTCAAGTTTTTTCTTCTCAGTGTATAGGGTACCCATTCATATATATGAAAAGTCTTTATCCCCAAAACCATGTACTGTGATGCACCATTCAAAACCAAAAAAAGTTTCTTCCTTAATTCATCCTTAAGTTGAAATTAATCCAAATGATAGAAAGCTTAAAATTCAAAATACTATTCTGTATTTTTTATGTACATTTGATTAAAATCATAAAACTAAACTACTAAGCATAAAACTAATTTAATAAGAAATGCTAAATCTTATCAAAATAATCTTTGATTGTTGGCTTCAAAATGCTCGCTTTTTTTTTTCCTCAAAACTGTCAAACATTTAAAGAGCCTTAAAGTTTTCACCATACTGACAGCCAAACAATACCGCTGTATGCAAGCTGTTCTTTACCCTTTAAGTCGTATTATACTCTAAAATTTTAAATCATATATCTTTAATGAGAACCCTTTTCATGTCAGGCTTTCCCTTGAAAGCCATTACTAAATATAGGCCAATGTATAATAGATGCCAATCTAGAGCCCTCTCTGACACTCTGTGAACCATACAGTAAAGCTAACCTGGGCATTCAAAATGTTCCTATGGGAGAAAAACAAAATCACTAGTGCACTTCTACATTTGCTGAAGCCTAATGTCTTAACAAATGTGTGGCCTAAAATAGCCTGGGACTCACAAAGATGTATAACCAGAAAATACTGTATGTGAAACTTTTGATTTCTCCATTCAACATGTCTTAAGGCCAATTTATACTTCTCCAGGCTGTAGGTCCTGCATAGCCTTAGCACAGTCGCATTCCCTTCGCCATAATGCCCAAATAATGCAACGACATGTCGCGACAATGCAGAGCACAAGGTCTGTGATTAGCCGGCTTGATAGTAGTGACCAGTGTGGGCAGGGCCAAGAGCCATGGGGGCAGAGCGAGGTTGGTGGCACGAGAGTTTAACAAGTCATTAGACCCACATAGAAGTTCCAACTTTATTTCCAGAATGAGTGAGTGAGTTTGAACTCCTGTTACAGGAGCATCACACGCATTTCTGGAGTAAACTCAAAACACAGGCAAAGAAACTAATCATATTGGAAGTGTTCTTACTAACACAGAAATATAAATGCTCACATGGCATTGGCTAGATCAGGGGATGTGCCATAGGTTACGGTGATCACTAAACAATGAAATATAAGTTGGGCTTCATCACCCAAGTTTTCTAAATTCTTAACACCGGTAGCAAATCCTGCACTAAAGTTCAGTCGAGTGGGCAGGTTTTTCTGGTCCTCACCTCACTCATCAATAACTGGGTTATTTCCATCAGCAGGACTCTTCCCCAATGACATTTGCTCTCCCGTAGCAGCTGTGAACAGTTTTAGGCTACTTGGACTCAGGTTCTAAGCCTGGCATTTTGACAGAGCTGTAGGCTCATAGGATCTCTCTCACACTCTCTCTCTCTCTCTCTCTCTCTCTCTGTGTGTGTCTCTCTCTGTGTCTCTCTCTCTCACACACACAAACACCATTATGCTGTTAGCCCCCGCAGAGTGGCACAAACAAACATTCACTGTGCTTATTTCTAGACATTTCACTGCCTTGGCTGTTCCATCAATGTTACAACTAACAGAATGTTAAGGAATTGAAAATGTGCTATATCTATTTTTTTAAACAATAAAGGGTTTAGATAGTTTTCCTTCACACAACACCACATTGTAGTCGCAATGAAAAAGGGCTGAATTCCCAGCTCGCTGTATAGCGGGGGCTTAACTGTTGCAATCCAATTGCCACACTGGGAAGCATTCTTGACATATGACACTACATTATATCCCAGCACAGAAAAGAGCTGACTGCAGGCGTATCATCAACAGACATCTTTATATATTTGACCTGTCCTCGCTTCAAAATCCTGCTTTCTTTTTTTTCAGAAGAGAAACTTTTTAGCAATGATATTGTGCCTCTACTGCTTTATGAGTCACACGTTTGAATTGGTGTGGAGGGTGAAACTCCACAGAGAAGTTCAGAGATGCTTGAAGATAAGCATCAGAAGATACTCAAAACCCCTCGTCCTTCTGTCAGCGTCAGCTGCTGTCAACAGCACATAAATTTATTACTGAGGTTCAAGGTAGAGTTCGGTTAAGGTGTTAACAACACTGTATACCTTCATTACAGTTAACATGAAACAAAAATCCTATTTACTTCCTTAATGCAAGTTTCTGCCTCCTGGTTTCTGATCTGTAAATCATTCATGAATATTATATAACACTAACTTACAGCCAAAGCCAGTGTTAGGCAGCGTTTCAGCAAACTGCCATTTAGTCTTATTTCTGGTTTATAAAGCCTACTTTGTACATTCCAAACAATTTCTTACATTTTTCTAAAACCCCTTCCACTCAGAACTGTCATATTACAAAAGTAAAATGGATCGTAAACAGCAATTCATGTTGACTCTCTGTGTTTTATGACATTATGGCTGAATGTTCTCAGTTTTATGACATTTTATTTTATAGGTTTTTTCTTGTAAAACACAATTCAACGCAATGCAAACTAAATTCTTTAAGCCAAGTAGCTGTTTATTGTATCCCACCTTGTCACACTTTACAATAAGTGTAATGTTAGTTAACATATTTCATAAAATGAACTAAGAATGAGCAATGCTTGTTTGGCATATATTAAACTCAAAGTTCAACATTTACAAACGCATTATTAAAATCCTAAATTGCATTTTAACTTTAGTCAATGCAATGTGGGTTAACAACAACTAACAATGAACAACTTTATTTTCATTCACTGATATTAACAAAGAGTAATAAATACTCTAATATTGTTCATTGTTTAGTTTATGTAAGGAACCTTATTGTAAAGCGTTACCCTTTTTATAAAAGCAAACAAAGTAAATTACTGTAATGTATTGGTTTTAATGGCAGTGTCAATCATCATCAAAAGATGTACAGTTCAACCAGTCATATTTAACAGAATGAAAATGGAAACAAATCCATATACTTCCATCAAATTAGTAAAACAGTCAATTTCTGCACAGTCTCTTAATTCACATTCTTCTATTAAACATATACACTAATGAGCTAAAACGTTGTCACAGAGTGGAGTGAATATTGTTGATCATTTCCTAACAAAAACAAGTCAAGTGATCAATCAACAACCAATAAAATAATATATTAAAAACATTTTGCTACTACATTTTTACTTTTAGAAGTTTAATGACATTTAACAAATAATCTGAGCTTTGGAAATTTATGTCTAAAATTTCACTTTGGAACAATAACAAACTACTTTAGTTTCAGAAGGGGAAGTAGGAAATACCATGCAACAATGCACATTAGGACTGCACAATATTGTAAAAAAAAAATAATAATATTGCAATGTTTTGGTTTTCTGCAATATTGAGACTTGAAAAGCTCTATTTGGAAAGAACTCATAATTTGAGACTGATTGGGAAGATTTCACAGGGCAGTGCATATGCATAAAATATTAGAGGTGTGAACCTACACTGGTCGGTTCGGTTACAATTATCATGCCATCGATTCGGTTCAATTCGATATCTCGGTGCATCATGGTGCATTGACGGTGCTTTCCATACACAATTTTATATTTTACTACAAAGCACAAGAATTCTTGTATTAAAATGTATAATTTATAAATATATTAATATATTATTTAATACAAATTTGTCCTTTAATACAATCAGATATATGAACTCTACCTGCAATAGGCTCTAATACACTTGTGCTGTTCACCGATGAGTGACACTGATAAACGGCAGCGGCGATCCATGCCACGCGGGGGAGAATACTCGCTCTGCAGACACGGTCGTGTATATTTAATACAAGTGTTTTTAATTACTCGCACTCACCTTCGTCACCCTAGTAAGCTACCGCAACATAGTGCATATAAGATTAAAGACATCAGTATGTAATAACCGGTTAGGATCTATTACTAAACCGATACCGAATTGTACGCATCTGCATCACGGCGCACCGAAGAAACAATTCATTTTGACACCCCTATAAAATATAATAAACAAATTAAAAGCACAGATACAGTGTCTATAGAAGATCATCATACCCCTTTGAAATAATCACTTTATTTGTCATACAGCCTGAAATCAAAAATCACACTCCAAATAACTTTTCCAACCTTTGAAATGTTTGTGTGGCCTTTCCAAAATCTGTGAATTTGTACAACTTTATCCCGAAGGTCTTTAAAAGCAGGGTGTAATGTGAGTAAACATATACGTAGATTTTCGCAGGTTATGAAGATGTTTCTATAGGCACTGTAAATAGAAGAAAGCAAAACAATGACATAGCCTGTGCTTTATGATTTTCTGGAGAGTCTAACTGTATTCAGGTACAGAAATTGAATAATCAAATGTAAACAAGTAACACTGTATAGTTATCATTGTATATAAAATTAAATAAAATTAATATTTTAGAAATATAATAAAACATTTTATTAAAGCTACAAACATTTATGTCTAATAGACAAATTTTTTATTTACATTTTTAAATTTTTAATTTAATTTTGCTTCAAATCTTAGTCACAAGCAAATTAAAACATTTCACTCTTTTAAGGTTAAACTTTGCAATGACTCCACAATGAACTGAACTGTGATTCCTGGTCAACTACAATCCCAACTAGACATTGCAGATTCTGTGATGTCACTATTGCAGATGCGCATACTGCGATATTGATGTTGAAACTATATATTGTGTAGCTCTAATGCACTCTGGTCACCATTAATAAAGGTATATAATCTCAATAATAATGGTTAATGCCAATGTTTTAGGATGAACAATGTGTGAACTGGGACTCGGCTGTGACTCATGTCACAAATAAGCAATATTTCCCTTGACATTACTATTATTTCAGCTTTGTCATAAGCTCTACAGCTATTATTCTTTTGTTGTTCAATATAAACAAAGAACAATAACACTTCAGACTCTATTGCTCTCTCAATCCCTTTCTTCCTCACTCACACTTTCTCTCTCTCCCTCTCACACACAATGTCACTCGGCAAGGAGGTGAAAACAAGTGTTTTTCACAGCTGTCTAAAAAAAAAAAAAAATCCCCACCAAGGACTTGTTTGGGACATGAACACAGAAATAAGAGAAACTTGTATGTGCTGGAAATCCAGTCCAGAGATTTGTGCATATTGTCATCACGCATATCATCACAATAATATAAGTTACAAGGCTGTAAAGTGCTGCTTGTTCATACCCAACACGTTTTCCCTCCCATCCTATTTTATGTTGATGTGGTACTGTAGATGGATGTGTCAGAGTTCTCATTTCGCATCATTTGCATCATATTGAACATGGGACAGAATTGTAAAAACTAGATATTCAAGTGTTTTATCAATGTGAAAAAAAATTAGAATGATCCTATAATACAGTAACAAGCAGTCACAAATGTCATGCGTCAATTGTTTGAAACTGTGACTTGTACAGTACATCGTCTGAATGCTGAACAAATAACCTTTCCATTGATATGTACATATTGTTAGGATAGGCCAAGAAAACAATTATTTAAAACTCTGGAATCTGAGGGTTAAAAAACATCTTTAAAAACATCTAAATGAAGTGCTTAGCAATAGATTGGGATATGTCTGCAAGTTGGGATTCAAACTCAAACAAACTTCAAAACAACATACATTTTCAAACAACAAGGCAATACTGAGTGAGTTACATTTTTATCATATTTAAAAAAAAATCTGCTCTGCCAAAAAAAGTTTTTACATTTGATTGCATCATTCCATTCATGTTTTGTTTACACTGTTGCTGTGCTTGATTCATGCACTCTGTAAACAACTAACTTCCTTACCACCTATCATATTTAAACGCCACATATTATAATGTTAACTAGTAAATAAATTCCCCCCACCCCTAGGAATTCTAATTGAAAGCAACACCAATGCTTTTTCATTTGTAAATGCTGTAAACCCACTTGCTTTAAAGCAATACTGTGTAAAGTGCTATATAAATAAACATGACACAACTGTACTTGATTGGAGTGCTGAATTGCAGAGCTCATGCTAACATATCCACATTATTAGATGCATTCTCTAGTGTGTTTTTCCTCAGCGCTGTCAAGTTAGTCACAGGTTATTTTGTTATTGAGTGGAAAATGTATACAATAGATTTAACTGTTGACTTATTGGTCAAAAATGACCCATGACCATTTTAACAGCATAAAAGGAAAAAGAAAAAAAGATTTTTTTTAAATCATGAAGTTTGATAAGTTTTTCAAAAAAATCTTTTTAAAAATTAGCCATTTTCTATTTTCATATTTTCATGAAGGCTGTACACAAGTAGGGGTACATTGACTGTACATAGATCGCCAGCTATAAAACCATTTTTCACACCACAAAAACTACAGGCACACACCAACACACACAATAAGAACCTGCTGCTTTAACTTTTATAAATACCATCTTGCTAAAAACTTTTTACACCTACTGTATGCAGATACTTTTGGCATTAGAAAATATAAACCTTTGACTAAGTCAAAAACAAGTGATGCCCTCTCATTAAACATTGATGAAGTAATGCATACTGACGAGGGGAAACCAAGACATTCACAGAGTTTGTGATGAATGATGAGGTTGTTTCTCCATGCAAAACAGATTTACGATAAATGCAAATTTTGCTGCTATTTATTTTTTTAGAGGTTTAGTGAAGGCTGGTCATTTTTTACCTTTAAAACAAACAAAATATACAGAATTCTAATAGCACACAAGGGTTAACTATCCGTATAAATGTTTCTTGAGTTATTTTTCTATCAGGAATTTTTATATTTTTACCATTAAATGAAAAACCTAACTATTGTAATGAGTATATTGCTGCCTTGCTTTAACTAAACCATTAAACCCATTTAGCAGCATTTCAATTTATTTATCATTTATCTCCCAGTGCTGCACAATCTTTCACATTCATATGCTTCAAAATACATTGAGTTTTCAGGGTAAAACATCAACAAACACAGCACAAATGTTTTCAGTCCATTTCATGATAATCTCATTAGGGAGCTTTTCCCATTGCCGTTTATGTTAATCACATGAGCGTACTTCGATCAATGCACCTTTCCATTTTTAGAAAAAAAGGCAATAAACAACACTTTAAGTAGAACAGCTTCAATTGAACCTAGATCTATGAATGAAAATTTCCACTGGGGCAGATTAAATCAGAGCCTCATGACACAAATTATGCTCTTTTCATGCGAAATTATATTGACGGAAGTGAACTTTCCTGGAGGCTATTGCGGTGCAATTTGTTTAATAGAAAACTCATAAGAAGCCGTTTTACCGAGGGGATGCTAACCATCAGCAGTGCACCATCTGATGCTTTAGTGCTTTCTAATGTCCATTCATCCTCAACAACAAGGGTTTTTTTCTTGCCCACAGGCTGCAAGTAGATGATGTACGGCAATGGGTTAAGCGGTAAAGCATAATATGTGCGAATGAAACTGGGCTATCTGAAACGGCTTTATAAGAGGTTAGAAATGGGATTTTCTATGACAGCTCCCATCAGCACATTGCCGTCGTCTCCAGTGATCCTTCTCATTCGACTTTCTCGCTCTCCGTGCCTGTCAGTCTTGCTTCATTTCATGACAGAGTACATCTTCACCATAATAAAGGTCTGGTTCGAGGGGTTATTCAGCAGGATTAAACCTGCATTATGCAACTGGATCAAGGATTTCAATCGCTCAGTCAGACTCAGCAGGTGGCCAGGTTGCTAGTATACATTTGCATTCATTTACATATTGTTGGGTTTAATTCATCTCAAAAATATTAGGATGTGTCAAGAGAGGAGAAAGGTGCTAAATATAACAAAGAATTAAAAAAAAAAAATGGGTAAAAGGTTTGAACATCAAACTGAACATCAAGTCTCATTCAATAACATTGATTCGTAAGGGCTTGTTTGTGTGTAGCCATTTCCATTTAAGATCTCATCATGTGATTACTAAATGAGACTTTCAATAGTTTTTAAAATGAACTATAAATGACGAAATTTCAAACTGACTGAACATAAAAAAAAAACATTTAAGACAAAATCGTAGAAAGATTGTCAAAGATGATGAGGAGGGCACATAAAATTGATGTCAACAAATCAATCCTGTCTACTAAGCACTAGGGTAGCATGATTAATCAAAATGATATCAATTAGAGGTGTGACGAGATGCTTACTCCACGAGACGAGACGAGAGATGAGATTGGGTTCACGAGAGAACGAGACGAGATTTTAAACTATTTTCAAGAAATCTTCAATGATGTAATATATGAATGAAAAATAAAAACTTATAACAAAAAAAATGAGGCGCTTTTTTAAATTGTAATGAAAGTGTGTTCAGTGGTTAGCACTGCCACCTCACAGCAAGAAGGTCGCTGGTTCGAACCCCCGGCTGGCTCAGTTGGCTTTTCTGTGTGGAGTTTACATGCTCTCCCCGTGTTCGTGTGGGTTTCCTTCGGGTGCTCTGGTTTCCCCCATAGTCTAAAGACATGACCTATAGGTGAATTGAATAAGCTAACTTGGCCGTAGTGTATGTGTGTTAATGCGAGAGTGTATGGGTGTTTCCCAGTGCTGGGTTGTGGCTGGAAGGGCATCCGATGATGTGTGGATATTTATCTATTAAGTCACATTTCTTAATTACATTATGGGTCTTTGAGCTCTGCTTCATTAACATTTGCTACCTGTTTTGCAGACCCAGTGTCTAGAATTACTATTTTATAAATTGTAACTGATGTAACTTCAAAGGCTCATCTGTTTAATGACACTGGTATGTTGCATTTATACCACTGTATGAAAGTATGGGGACACTGCAAATTTGGGTAGGCAAAAATGATAGAAATAAAAATGTTTTACAAGAATAACTCTTGCACAGATTATGAGACACATTTCTTTTTTCCATGCGCTGGAAACAAACAAAATTGTCTGCAGGGTGCTGGAGCACACAGGACCAGAGTTATACACTTCCAAATTTGAGTTTATGATAGGGCAAAAAAAAGATACATTTCTTGTGTAAATTATGTGTGTGGTTTATTAGTACAGACCATATATACTTTTTTTTTTCCCCATTCGCAAATTACAAAAAGGTTCCATGTAAAATACTGTAAACAGAAGCTTGCAAAGCTTGCCCTGCCATTAATTCTTCTGATTGGTCCACTGCTTTATAACTGACATTGATGAACGCAGCCGCACATAAAAATTGGCACAGCGTATTAAAAACACAGAGTTCATGTGAGAGGCACTGCAAAAGCTGCAAGATGTGATCATAATAGTGATGCACATTCGTCAAGAACGTATTTACATACAAAAATAACATACTGTGTGAAGTGCACCTTAGCCTGCACATCGAGTTTTTAACTATGTATCACCTGGGTTGCTCATGTAAATTACCGTTCAAAAACCAGAAGTTAATTAAATTACTTTTAGTGATTTAGGATTACATGTAGGACTTACTCATAAATGTACCTCACTTTTACATAAAGTAAAAAAGTAACTCTTTTCATACATAACTATTTAAATTACCTTTAAACAACAATAGCACCAAAAGTTCTTAGCTTTTTCCAATATCTTGCTGCCCTATTTAGAAATCATCATTTTGGGTTTAATGGAAATTTCAAATAAAATCAGGTAAACAAAAGTATTTTTTAAAGAGTCATTAAACAGCTTTTCAGTAAATTACAACATAAATGTTATTGTCCCTCGGGTAATCATATGGATTAAAAACACTAGGAACAGAGCATAAGCCACAAGGGTCATTTATTGGATTTTGTTCCTCACCACAAACATTGTTAAAAAGCTGAGGAACAGTTCTCTTTCCCTATTCCACATAAACAAGAACAGTATAAGGGTTCAGAATTAGATGAGGGCGAGTAAATAATGACAGAAAGTATTTTCCGTGCAAGGGAACAATCCCTTTAAGACTTACACTGAAGGCATATCAAGAACAAGAGAATTTAGTCTGATTTGTGATTACATTTTTTACTTTTTTTTGTTATGTTACACCAGCTGGGAGAACCTTGTCATTCTGAACAAGCACTTTGTGTTCGGCCTCGAATTAAAATAAATCAAATAATGACCAAAGTCGCAGAGGACAGGAAACTCCCTCCACCCAGTGCAGGCCTCTCTCCGCAACTCAAAATAACCGACTGTAAACAGAGTGAATTAAGGCCACTGTATTGCGTCATGCAGAGCACAAACAGACAGTATGTTTAATGTGTGCAAGAGCAGGAAGCATAGCCCACATTCCTCACGGTGCATGGAGGTTCAGACCGGAAACTGTGACACTGAACATCCCCTCTGAAAATGACCTGCAGGTACAGCACCATTCTGAGTTTGGCATGACTTATTTATTTTATTTAAAAATGCTCTCATGCTCAACAAGTTTGTATTTATACCTTCAAAACACTGGAAATAATTCAATTGTGAAATATCACTGCAATTTGAAATTATTCAATGATGACAAAGTTGATTTAACTTCATTCTTCAGTGTCACACAGTTTTAACATGCTGTTGTTATCAACATCAAAATCAACTCAGGTGCTTAATATTTTTGTGGAAAATAAACAAAGAAGATCATTTATAGAATCAGTCACTGATGATAGTTTTACAGTTTTTCTTTAATCTTACCCAGAGTGCAATACTAATCCCAGGACACTTTGAAAGTGTGTTGCTGCTTTTTCAGATATTACAGTTCATTTTGTTTGTAATATACAGTAGCTATTCGTGAATGATGCATGGAGTCAATGGGTTTCATTCACTAATAATTAAATACATTTTTCTTGTATTTATATGCACATTTGAACTTTAACCCTAATTCGCAAAAGAGTTTGTTCTTAAACTCATTCTTCTGTTAGTGAATATGAATAGTTCTCAGGAAGGGTACTCGTGCACGTGATTAGTAATTTGCATAATACACAACCACACCAGCTCCATAAAACGGCTTTCTACAAAGTGGCATTTGTCCAGAGAAAATTATAAGAAGTCAAATTATAAATTAAAAGGAGTGAACTATGGCACTGAAACAAAAGAAAAAGGACTTTAACGTTAATGAAGGTTATGATGGATGTGGAACGCGTTTTCAGAACTGAAAGCGTGAGGTAAAACACACAGAATTTTTGCTGACTTTAGAAAAAACTATTTTCACAATGCTAGCCAACCATTGTATCAACTGTCTTGATGCTCAGGTGCTTTTTCTGCATCAAATTAACTGTCAAAATGCAAGGCACAGCAGGGGAATGCAGCACATGAACAATCTGCAAAAGAACGCATTTGGTGTAATCAGGGCCTGATCAGCCATTCATCACTCTCAGAAAACAAACCTGTACACTCTCTAAAGACGCAGTCCCAGCTGCCATGCCTCCAAATACAAAGTGAGACACAAAAATTATATAAAAATATATATATTTCTTCATTCACCCTGTAGATAATATATCTAATTATATGTAGGGTTCTTTATACTGCACATATTTATAAGGTCCCAGGAGTAAATGATGCTGCGTACATGTGGTATCAGTTGTTCTTTAATTTTAATTGGTAGATTTTAGTATGAAAGTTTTGATGAATCATGATTTATTCGTGACAACGTCCGTCATGGATTTCACGCATAAATTTGTGCATACGCACAGTTGATGAGTGAGACCCAATGTCTCTAAAAATAAAAAACAATCAATTAGAAACCACCATTGCCAATTATTCCAGCTTTTACTCCTTTACAACGTCACACTCTCAGAAATATAAAGGCACAAAATCTGCCACTGAGGTGGTACCTTTTCAAAAGGTACATTTTTGTTCCTAACAGGTCCTTAAAGGTACATATTAATACCTAAAAAGTATACTGTGTACCGCATAGTACCTTAAGGGTACAAAAGTGAACTAAAGGTTCTAATGTCCACCTGTATGTTACAAAAGTGTACCTTTTTAAAATGGTACCGTGCCAGTGACAGATTTTGTACCTTTATTTCTGAGTGTGTATGAAGGTTTGTAACAAATCTGCATAAGGCCATCCTATGGTCTTCACTGGCCCATGAATGAGGCCTATGCTGACCCTCAAACACTGCAGTTGTAGCTGAGGTCTGGAAAGTTTGGTTTGTGTTGTTGACATGTTGAGAAGTGAACACAAATATACTTTGCACTTCCATTAGGACTCTGGCCAATGTCACCAATCGAATGTCTTTGTTATTCCTAGTGTTGTCACTCAAATGTTATTGGTATTGGTTGCATATCTTTAGAACACATATTTACAAATTATATATATTGACAGTAAAACTAACACATCATTCCAATTTGACAAGGAATTGGCCTAATTAGAACCAAACGCAGCATTCTGCTGTTGGAGCACAGCTGTTGAATAATAAAATAGCACTCTTGGGTTAAATAACAAATGGCAAGAGAATTTCATTTGAAATTGAAAACGAATGGGATCATGTTGGTTTGTAGCTGTGTCACTGACAGTGTGAATGGAGCCTTAATATTAATGTGTACAAAGTGTTGAGCTGAAATTCAGACATAGCACTTTCCACCATGTGCTCTATGCGGTAGACAGATCACAACAGACTGAATAATCTGATCAATCAGAGAGGAGCATGCTCTTGGAAAGGTGGGGTTTAAAGAAATCAGATCCTGAAACAAACCAAGAGAAAGAAGTTAATTAATTCTTAAAAACAATTAAAAAGTATGCTTTAATTCACATTTAAACTGATTTATCTTCATTCCAGTGAGTACTTTGGACTTTAAACATCTAAAACCAAAACGTGTCAGGAAATTTGTTTACAAACTGCTGCCATTTTACACTTAATTTTTTCAAACACAGATGCTGATCCTTATTATCAACCTGACTAGAGTAATGTTTATGTGTTACCACACTGTAAAAAAATATCCGTAAATTAGAAGTTTTCCGTATTTTGTGATTCATGTTTTAATTTTTCCCAGTTTTATTTATGCTTTTGAATTGCATTATGGGACCTTGATCTATCTTCTAACAACTTTTAACCTTGAAAAGTTTGAAAAAGTGACTTTTATTAACATTACAGTATATTGTCTGGGTTGGTGTTATAAACTACGGCACAAAAACCTATGGTAATAAACTGCCAGTGCATTTTCTGTTATTTTACAGATTTATTTCTCTCTATATCATTTCTTAAGCATTATATTATTTCAAACTACTAAAATGTCAATAAAAGTCACTTTGTTAAACTGTAGAGTTGAATTTTCAACACAAAAGTCCAGATAGAGCAGAGATCAAGGTCCCATAATGCAATTGACAACCGTAAATAAACAGAAAACGCTTGCGAATCACAGAATACAGAAACTGTTAATAAAAGATATTTTTTACAGTGCAGGTATTGGTAACAGTGATACATTATGATCAACAAGTGCTCACTTTTGTTTAAAACCTGCTTTAAAAATGCAAAATATTCTGAATTTAAAAAAAAGAAAGGGTGTGATGTTTATAAAGCAAACAACTCTGCACACAAACAGGTGTCTGCTAAATTCCCATTTGCCATATCCATCTTCAAGCTTATTTATTCGAAAGCTCAAAAACACAGGGATAAATAGAGCAAGGGCATTGAAGTGAACAGATGAGATAGAGATAAAACATGAACTTGAAGAGCATCTAATTTTGGAGATTTACTGTACTTCTCTGTCTCACTTCCATTACACACGCTCAAACACTGCCATGCGGCAAGTTCAACGATGAATCACAAACAGAGCGCCATTGAAACAAATGTGAAAGAGATTTGTGTTTACACTGCCAATGAAACAAGACACCGGCGCACATAGCACACAATGTTCTACTATGATCGTACATTCACTGCTGTCACAAAGTCTTAGTTGCGTCAAAACAGTGCTTCTCTTTGAAATCCTGACAGTTTTGCCCTAGGCTTGTCCCATTAAGTCACCATTAATGCTTCTTTTATAAGGGTCTGACTGTAAACATCACCATTCATGAGCAAGGCAGATATAAAACTCTTTATACAGCCGAGTTATGATGAATTCAGCAGAATATTCTTCAGTCATGCTCAAAAGACCTGATAAGCTTCCCACTGCAGCCACTATGCTTTAAGACCAAATTGATGATAGAATCCCACATAGAATCAATGCTCAGATATTCTCAGGAAGCTTTGAAGTTTCCTTTAGAACTTAGAAGCCCTTCTTTTACAACATGGAACATATCAACCAACCCTTTTTTGTTTTTTTTAATCACATGATGAAACTTCAAACAAATAATCATTATTTTGTGCTTCTAAGAAGACTGCAGCGATGCCAAACTGTCCACTGCATCATAAAGGAATATAATTTAAGAAAATATTACTAGCTCCTTTCTGCAGATGAACAATGTTTTTGAAGTGTTTCAGTCAGGTTTCAGGCCTCATCACAGTACAGAAACCGCATTAGTGAAAATAACCAACGATTTACTCTTAGCTGCTGACTAAGGGTGCATCTCGTTATTAGTTTTACTTGATCTCAGTGCTGCATTTGACACCATCGACCACAATATCCTCATAGATCGCTTAAATTCTACAGGCGTCCAGGGACAGGCTCTACAGTGGTTTAAGTCATACTTAACTGACCGTTACCAGTTTGTGAATATAAATGGACGGCTATCACAGGTCAGGCCAGTACAGTATGGGGTGACTCAAGGATCAGTTTTAGGCCCTTTGCTGTTCACAATATACATGCTACCCCTGGGAGACATTATAAGAAGACACGGGATCAGCTTTCACTGCTATGCAGATGATACTCAATTATATATTTCAACAAAACCTGATGAGACGTCTGAACTGTCCAAGCTAACTGAATGTATTAAAGATGTTAAAGACTGGATGACCAACAATTTCCTTCTCTTAAATTCAGACAAAACAGAATTATTACTTATTGGGCCTAAATCCTGTACACAGCAGATCCCACAACTCGACCTGCAATTAGAGGGACACAAAGTTAGCATTAGCTCTACTGTAAAAGATCTGGGTGTTATATTAGACAGCAATTTAACTTTTGAAAATCATATCTCCCATGTCACAAAAACCGCCTTCTTTCATCCGAGAAATATCGCTAAGTTACGAAGTATGCTATCCATCTCAGATGCAGAAAAGCTAGTTCACCTTCTAGGCTGGATTACTGTAATGCTCTGTTCGTTGGTTGCCCAGCATCCTCTATTAATAAACTTCAGCTAGTACAAAATGCAGCTGCCAGAGTTCTTACCAGGTAAGAAGACACACTCTCTCAGTTCAAAACTAGATTAAAGACCTATCTTTTTAGTAAAGCATACACTCAATGCATCGCATAACAGTATGATGCATGAATGTGCTCCACGCAGGTGAGCTGGCTTGACATCACCTGTAGGACACACTTCTCAATACACCAGACATTGTGTTAGAAACTCTCATATGCTTTACATGTTTGTTTCTATGTTGGTTTACTTAACTGCTATTTTCATCTATAACACTCCATTTTTGCATCTCGTGTAAATACACTATGAACATCAGCTACGCTAATTATTTTCTTTATTCTCCATTTCCACCTGGGGATACTCATTCCGAGGTCCCTAGAGACTATGCAGCGTTATTGATGCGATCCAAGACCTGTGAAGAGATGATCCCAAGGTATCCATAATCCTGGACCAGGTTGCATCCCGAGCTGATGCCGTGGTCGTCATGGAGAAATGAAGTGCATGAGACTGATTTCTGAATGACCACTGTGATAAACGAGTCCCCACATTGATCCTGCGGGCCAACCTGACCGCCTGCCGGTGCCCTACTCACACCTGCAGCTTCTCCACGATGGACATCCAGCTTCTCCAGCGCCTAGACTGCAGCTCTGAAAATTGTCATGCCTAACAGAGCCTAGTTTCTCTCGAGGTTTTTTTTCCCCTTCACTTTGTCAATTGGTGAAGTTTTTTTTCCTCGCCACTGTCGCCACTGGCTTCCTCGGATCGGGACTTGTGGAACTGTGCTTCGGTGGATTTGCTCTGCGGTGTTTGAACTTTCAGCAGTGAAATTTAGACCACACTGAACTTCAACTCTGAAATCTGGACTTTACTAGAACTATGTTAAGCTGCTTTGACACAATCTACATTGTGAAAAGCGCTATATAAATAAACTTGACTCTTAAGATTTTTTTTCCGATTGGCTACAGAACAAACCACTGTTGTCCAATGACTTGCCTAATAAACTTAACATGCCTAATTAACATAATGAACCTAGTTAAGCCTTTAAATTGCACTTTAAGCTCAATATTAGTATCTTGTAAAATAACTAGTAAATTATTATGTACTGTCATCATGGCAAAGATAAATGAAATTAGTTATTAAATCTATTAAGTGTAAAAATGTGTTGCAAAAATATTCTCTCTGTAAAACAGCACTTGGGAAATATTTTTAAAAGAATTTAAATGTTTACAAAAGGGTTAACAGTTTTGTAATGAATTTATATTTAAATCTACTCCTCAACATTTGGAAGCCACTTTGCCTTCATTATCAGCACAGCTTCTGTGTGGGTTGCTGACTGGTTCTCCTTAAAGTCAATCCAATCCAGTTTCACTAGGGAATTGTTGACAATGTGAAAATTGGCCTTTACATATCAGAACTGTGCCAGACTGCAAAAAGAATAGTTGAAAATTTCTTGGAGATTAATGCAATTTTTCATTTAGACTAATATACACAATACCAGGAATGTGCATTAAAATACAATGACCAAAAAAGTTTCATAGAAAAGTTTGGGGTTAGAAAGATATATTTTTTTAATGTTTAAAAGAAGGTTCTTACAAAGGCTGCACAGGGTCCCAATGCAAAAATTGTGAACCAAATTACAGAATGCAGTAGTAAAAAAAAAACTTTTTTTGCTAATTTTAGAAAATTAAATAAAAAGCAGGGCTACACAAATCAAATCAAGATATTGACTTGCAATTCTTCTTCTTTTTCTTCTTCTTTTTCTTCTTCTTCTTCTTCTTCTTCTTCTTCTTAATAATAATAATAATAATAATAATATTTAATTAAAGAAATGTATTCTTGTGCTGCCAAAGTAGGCATGGGCCGGTATAAGATTCTGACGGTATGATAACCTTGAATAAAAATATCACGGTTTCACGGTTTGACAGTATTGTGATTACGGCTCTAAAATATATTCTTTTTAAATGTCTGGGTAAAAAACTAAAACTTTTTTCCACTTTGAAGACAATATATTTTCTTTTGAGAAACTTTTGAAATATTTTGGAGCAGTAAACAAATGAATCATTGACTTCTGCGGTCTTCATTAGGTTCTAAAACACAGATTTTATTACAATTTAAAACGGCTTCTTGGATATCTTTTCTGCTGAAGATACTGTTGTCCTAAAAAAACGTAACAAAACGTAAAAAAATTAAAATAAAAAAAATAAAAAAATCACATAGCGTAGGAATGGTTTAGCAGAAAATGTTGGCGGTTTTAAAACCTTGACTTTTTCAAACCAAGGTATACCTTGATAACATTTGTTTTAGGATTTTTTTTTTTTTTTAAAGCTTGGTCAAGTTTGAAACACAGCATAACTTAAATGTAACCTCACATCTGCAAAAATAAACTATGCTTGGTCAACAGTGCAGAAGGACAAAGAGGTAAAAATCTATTTTATCAAGCAATGGAATGTTATTGTTAGAGTGCTGCTCAGTCTACTACTAATCCAAAGGAGTCAAATAACTGTGTTTTCACCCAAAGCATGGATTAAACATTGAAGTTGAAGTGGAATTACTACAAGTACATTCCACAGAGCTAAAGGACAGAAAACACTTCTGAAGTACATCTAAATCCAGGCAAAAACATAAGCGTGCACCATGTACTTCTCAAACCTTAAGAGACACCAAAAATATTAATCAATCTGCATTAATAAGGACCAAAACCCTGCCGAGTCCTTGAAAAGATTACAGAGAACAGAACTCTGGCACCAGCGAACAGACCGCTGGATGCTCATGTGCAATACAGTATTTTAATAGCATAACCCAAGAGCATTTCACATGAAAATCACTCCTAGAAATGATATCAGTATGTCCCCGAGCCCCACAGTGCTTTGCTTATTGGTCGCCACTTGTATCAGACGAGTGAGAAAGGTCCACTGGGTAGTATTAGAAAAGCACACAATCATTCTCACCAGTGATGACAGCAAACTACAGCTGAGCCACAGCTAATAATGATGGCCCACCTGGAAACAAAGCTTGCAGGAACAAACCAAAAGAAAACAAAAGAAAGCCATTGTGTTTACAACTGTAGCAATTAGTGCTAACATGACCAACTACAGAGGATTTTCAAAAGCATATGTAGTGTAGTTCTATCATGAATACATCAAAGAAATTCACTTGCTGGTCTGTTGTCAAGCAATCAATGTAATATTTTCACACTCTAAACCTTGTGCTGGCTGAACAAAATGAACTCTGATTAGTTGAATTAGCATGTCTGAGGAGTTCATAGCCAATAAAAGCTACTGTAGAGTCTATAGACTTTCTAAAGTTCTGGCCACCCGAGACTATTCTGTGCATAACCTTTCTAATTTAAGATGGTCATGTGCTTCGATGTGTTACATAAACTTGTTAAGTAACCTTACCTGCTTGCTTTTTGTATAGTCTGCACAATAGAACGATGGATGCCAGTCAGAGAGCACTAAAAGAGCACAAGGCTTAAAGGGATAGTTCACCCAAAAATGAAAATATACTATATAACTCATTATATAATCTCCCCCACCTCAAGTGGTTCCAAACCTTTGAGTTTCCTTCTTCTGTTTAACACAAAAGATGATATTTTGAAAAAGCTGGAAACCTGAACCACTGACTTCCAAAAACAAATACTGTGGAAGTCAATTGTTACAGGTTTCCAACTTTTTTCAAATTATCTTCTTTTGTGTTTAACAGGAGAAAGAAACTCTTAAATGTTTAAAACAAGTAAAAGGTAGAGCAAACGATGACAGAATTTTCATTTCTGGGTGAACTATGCCTTTAACTTATAAAGCACAACAGTGAAGCACATAGGCTGTGTTAAATGATAGTCAATTTACACCAACTCCAGATGGATTAAATCAAACTACTGATGTAAAACTGCAAATTAAAGAGATTATAAAAGAAAATCTCTGAACTCGATAAATTTGATATATAATTCAAAGATTAAATTGTGAGCTTCAATTAGCACTAATATAAAGACCTAGGCTAATTGGAAAAATGTGCCGCCTCCAACATTTTGCAAAACATTTAGCCTAATACAATTTCAACTGAAATCAACACTAAGGGTGTGTTCATATTTCAAACTTGTACTTTTAAAGAGTTCAGATGCAAAAACCTCTAGTGCCGTCTGAACTTTTCTTCTAAATTTTGCATTTCTCAGGCTCTTGTGGGTAGGTTCAGTAATATTACTTTTATGGCAAAGAATAGATTCTTTTCATTCCCTTTAAAGAGAAATAACTCCACACTTGAACAGCATTTGTACTATACGTTTTAAATTACTTGTGTTTTTAAATATTGACAAAAAGTGAGTGTTGGTTGTCAACAAAAGAAAATTATCACAGAATGTCCATCAACCTTTCAACAATATCCAATCAACAACATTTAATGTCAAATTTATCAATTTCAGTGCAATTTATATACATTTTTATCACTTTGAAACTGGCACACATACTTTCCATGAGTCCATGTTGACAGACTGTGATAATATAAATTAAACCATTAATTATTTTTATGTTACGGTCGATATCGATAACTAATCTGACAATCAAAATGAGAGAAGAAAAAAAAAGGTGAATGTTGGATGACAGCAAAAGTAAATGTCAGCTTGTCTGTGTCAGACCAAACAAAAGCAGGTTGTGCCGAGAAAGTTCAAGTCAAAACACCTCAAATCAATCCATGGAATGAATTAAATCCCAAATGACACCTTCTGTAACCTGATAAGGCCATGCATGAGCTTCAGGGGCTTAGCTGCTTTTGGCTGATACCTATTCCTCCATTTACGAATATTTAGCTTCGAAATGCACAAGGCAATTCTTTTCTTCTCGCTTTAACCATATGAAAACTTTGGCTAAAATCAAAGGGATTGTTTTCAGCTTTTGCAACAATCCAGTCTCTAAAGAGCCGGGGCTGCCTAGACGTAGTAATCCAATCTGTGAGAAATCCAGGCGAGGACATCTGTTCATTCTGTGGCACAGCAGTGCCCTGCTGACAGAACAGTGCTGGAGGAAATTAAAGCAGAAGCTAAACTAGACCCTCGCACTCAGGGTCCAATCAGTGCGAACTAACGCAGCATCCTTTTCTCAGAATCTCCCACTTCTGTGACTGATGTCACAGTTTTACATAAATAGTCACCACCATTAGCGCTGTGCGTGTTCAATAATCTTTGCTGAATGTGGTTTCAGGGTTTCAACCAGACAAAAAGCTTTCAAGCTATTAATATTAAAATATTTATAGTTTTCAAGCTCAATGCTATACAAAGATCCAATATTAAAAAAGGTGCTGTGTGCATTTGATAAAATCATGGCCAATATTAAGCTGATAATTGTTTTAATAAATTGGTTACTATTAAAACTGCATACTTTACCACTTATAAAATACAAAGTAAAAATTACATTAAGAAGGATTATCTTCAGTTCTAAACTATGTAAAATGTAATCTAAATGAAAAACGGGGAAACTTTAAATTATATAATTTAATAAATATATAATATCTGCCAAGATTCAGCTATATCAAAAAAAAAATTAAGAGACCACACAACTTCTCAGTTTGTTTCTCTGTATTAATCATCTATTGTGTGTTTGGGTACAACAATATTTTTGGTTTTATTCTATAAACTACTGACGACATTTCTTCCAAATATAAAATAAAAACGTAGCCATAATTTGCCTTAAAATAACTAAAAGGTGCCACATTCTCAGCTGATTATATTCATTTTACACAATGCCAATGTTTAAACTTCTGTTTTAAGAAATCATTATTGGTATCGAAAATAGTTCTTGAAAATACTCTAAATGACAAACATCTTTATGTGAAATTGGGAAAAATGTTCTCAGACTTTTGACAGTGTTATATAAATCATCATTTTATCTCATATAATACCAAATGCGGGGAATCCAGACTGCATATTGGTTTTTCAAGCAAAAAAATATCCATCCAAGGCTCTTGAAATTTCACAGCACTTTTCAGTGCGACAAGAAACTATAAGAAATATATTACTTCTACATTGCAGATACTGCTTTACTAAACCAAAAATTGGTTTGAAATAATTTGGGTATCAAATAACACACTGAATTAACTATAAATGCTAAAATAGCATCTTATTTTAAAAGTTATACAAGAATCTTTGGTTTATTCAAAACTGAGAATGAAATCATTTTTAGTGCAGCCCAGTTTGACAAAAAAAGTGCCTGCACGAACATTATAGAAACATTATATTGTATTACTTGTAGCATGTTTCAGATGAGTTTAAATGTAAAAAAAAAAATCAAGTAGTTTGTGGCATATAAAATTAGCTTACTCTGAAAAAGTTAGTCCACACTACTGTGGAAAATCTTTAGTATTTAGTAACAGCAAAGTAAATAACCAGTATTAATAATTTGTTATTCAGTTTAAAAATGTATGAATAAATATGTTTCCCTCTTTTTTTTTTTGGCGTTTCACAGAAATGCATAGCCAAGTCACATGTTTTCAATGAGCCACGATTGAAATGATCTACAAGAAAACATTGTATACGCAAAGGCATCAATAGGGGGAATTGTAAAATGATTCCTGAGGGCAAGAGGAAATCATATCGCATATCACAAGCCTTTTGAGCTCAACAGGCCATTATACAGTATGTGCACACAATATATTAAAAAAAAACCTCACACATTCAGACAATTACCTCAAGTGTTTGCAATCAATTGCCTGATTGTATATGTACTCAAGTAAACTGTCTGGATGAGAGTTTTTTTCCCCCTTTTTCCCTTTTTAACTGAAGAGTTTGTTGCGATGTTATTTTAATGTCATCCATTTACACATTT
Source organism: Danio jaintianensis (assembly GCA_903798115.1). Lineage (NCBI taxonomy): Eukaryota > Metazoa > Chordata > Actinopteri > Cypriniformes > Danionidae > Danio > Danio jaintianensis. Next base: position 22,168,334 of record CAIGQV010018227.1, on the reverse strand, counting down.
CGATATTAGTCTCTGAACTTATAATAGATTTTATTTGATAAATATATATATTTTTTTAAATGGTTTCTTTTTTTTTTTCCATCATCTTTACTGCATTATTTTCTACTAAACACTCCATCACCAAGGGCTCTGGAGATACAGAAATTGAAGATTGTTTGGTCTAAGTATCTGAAAATATGGTGGCGTCACAGTTTCACAGGACAGTGCTTGATAAATCAACCCAGTGATAGAATAAGACATGACAGAAAACAGGTCACCATCTGCTTGTCTTACCCAGAGTGCTGTGCTCTCAAGACTTGCGACAGTGCCGTTTTGTTTTTTTTATAATTATTTTTTTTTAAATATCATCACTGTGTTATTGAGAAGAGCTTCAGCCTCAACCACTGAAAGCAGGTAAAAATCTGTAAGCAACCAAATGGAAAAATGACACTTTTTACAGGTCACTTCACAGCATAGCCACCCGGAAAGGTCATCTGTTATGGCGATATTTCATGTAGCTCACCATAATCAATCATAGATGGAAGCTTTGCACACAAGGTGGTGTTTTCCCTCATATTTCCACCACACTGACAGCCAGGGCATAACTACATAATTCTGCTCTCATGAGACATTTGAACTGCACAGAAGGCAATTCTGGCTTTGTGTACATACGATCTGGATTTAGATCGCCGTGCCCTTTCAAGGCCTTCATTTCAAACAGAGCAAATGGTCAGTATCTGCACCTTATATAAAATGCATAGCCCCTGCCTCCTAATGTTACCATGGTAACAAAATCAGGAAGAACTGGATTCAGATTGCTCCTCCTTTGAGTAATAAATTCCCACACATTCACCACCCACACCTGTCTCCAGAACCAAGACCAGGATAACACACTGTGCTTTAAGGTGAGACACTGGAGGCAAAAAGTTTTCTAATTGATTTTTGGCTTTTCATAAAGTGCTTTTTTCAGTATCATGAAAAGTAAGTCTCCTAAATGCACTTTTAAGTTTTAGGTTTGTCATACTTTATCAATTTGTACCTGTCTCTAAAAGGCGGGGATGCGTGATTTAAATTCTGAAAATCGGAAGATCATATGTCTACGCACAAGTCACGTCACAAGTGAGTTTATGTGAAAATTGTTTGGACGCAGTGATATATGACACGATTGTATGAACTGGCGAAATCATCTTTGATTACCCTGTCATGCATAAAACATCATACACAGCACTCACTGATCAGTGAGTTTATCCTCCAGACTGGTCAAATTTAAACAGATCAGCTTGTTCATCCACATGCCAACAACTTCCAAACTTTTTTGCATTTTGCAAAATTGCATTGTGTATGCCTGCCTTAAAGAGTCAATATTGATACCTGAAAATACATATTATCACTTAAACGGTACAATAGTATACCTTATGAAATAATATGTATCTTTAAAGACATCAATATAGACCCTTTAGGTAGAAGCATGTATCTTTTAAAAAGGTAGCGCCCCCAGTGACAGCTTGTGTGTTCATCATACTTTTTAGCTATATGTGTATGCAAATTAGTTAATATTTCATAATATTATGCATTTTGCATATTAAAACATACAATTTATAAAACTTGTAATGCAAAAAAAGATTCAATTAATTACGCATCAACTGGAAAAATATGTCAATAACTATTAGTTTTTACCCTATTCACCTTCAGTTTCTTGCACTAATTATCAAATAAAGCTCGAAGATCACTATGGACTTTGGATCTGTTAGTATAATAAAACTGGCAAAGCAAATTTGAAGATCTTCATCTGCATCAGCTGCTTGAAGTATCACCTCAGTGATGCTTATTTGAGGTGAGATATTATGTGGCAAACCAAACACACATACAAAAAAAACTGAGGGCACTGTTTCAAAGGTGTGAAATTGACAGGAAATGAAGACATAAAACAGTCGGACATTACTAAAACATTTCCTTGCACCTGTCCTTGCCCATGTTGTCTTACATAAACTGTAAGCAACAATTACTCCCTGACCTTAAGCAAAGCGAGCGAGACAGCAAGCGGAGACTTCCAAGAACACATTTACAATGGCAAGAAGATAATTACAGCAAGACTACTGAGAGTAAATACTTGAAACAACAACAAAGCTCAAATGCTGGAGGAAAAGGTTCATTGTCTTTGCTGACAAGTATGTGTTTTTTGTTTTGTTTTTTTGTCTTCATCTTGGATCAAATAAAAAGTTTAGTTTTTTAGCATGATTTTATGTTTGGAATGTAAAAATCTGTTCTCTGTGCTTAAAATCTGGCAGCACATTATAAAAACATTTCTGAGAGTAAACAGTGCAGTGCAACAGAATTTAAAATGCTGCACTGATCTAACAACTAATCAAGTGTAGACATAATATCATTATTAATCTCTTTGCTTTCTTCCAGTAATCATCAACAGATTTGACTAAACAAAAATGCACACTGTGTTGCTCTTGGGTACAATTATGTAGATGATTTAAAACATAGAATCTGAATAATTTGAACAATTTTGTGTAATTATAAGAAATTCTGTATACAAAAAAAAAATAAAAAAAAATGTAATGTTGCATTTGTAATTTGATTAAACGTGCATAACTTCTAATTTAGACGTAAAAAACGAGTAAAAAAATACACCTTTTAAATAACCACTAATATAGTAGAACAAGATCAAGATCCAATTAAAAAATTAAATAAAAAATAATCACCACCCCAAGTCCCTTTATCAAATAAAAGTTCTTAACATGTACTGTAACAAAATAAAACGACTTTTACTTCAATGTCAAGCCTGTTATCGCTATAATTATTAAAAACGGGTTAGTTCAGGATGGCAGCAATTCCCGGAATCGTTTATATTTTAATTTAAGTCTATTTTTTTGTATGGAAAAGCACCTGTTTCACGGAATGACCAACCTGAAGATGAAAGAAAATCCGCGCGAAAGCAGAAATGTGATTCAAGCAACTCAGTAAGTAAAATATTACACAACACAAGTCTTACCAAACCAACCTCGCGCTTTTAAAGATGTTCCTCCTCAACAAACGTTAAAACTGTCCGTTCGGTATCCGTTTTGTGGAGTAGTAAGTTGTCGCGTGCTCGAGTGCGCATACCGTCAGTTCTCTCCAAGCTGTTTGAATACTCCATATACTTCATACAACACATGTTGATCAACAATGAACGCGGTTTTCCTACATGGAAATTAAAATAAACTTACTAACGCAAGAAAACGCACTTTTATCATTCCTGTATCTCCGCGTCCCTTTCGCTACCAGGTTTGCTTGATTATAATTCAAAGGAGAGTAACCAATACTCCTGTGTATAACTATGTGAGATGGATAGGTGTAGCGACCGCACAAACATATCACTTAATAAGAATACTAAAAAATATTATTTCCTCACCAGTTTGGTTGAAAGAAGCTTCTGAGGTTTTCTGCGTCTCCGCTGCGCAATTTTCAGTATGCCGTCCGATTATTCTCTTGATAAATTTACATTGCAGTGCTCTTTGGGTTTGCAAACAACCAAGTCTCCGACGGATCTATAACTTTGCCGTAATATCCCTCATTCAGAATATGAGCGCAGCTCTCTTTACCGTAATAGCCTACTCAGAGCGCTCGAGTTCACGTCATGAGCAGATTGCTCGGTGAAATACGAATGAATGACAAGATTGTCTGAACAGAATAGCACCTTTTATTACTATTTGTGTTATGTCTATAAATAATTATAGTCTGATCAGTTGGTCTGTTAAGATGTCTATAACCAAAGCAAGACTGTAAAGGAGAGTAGTTTTTTACCAACGATGTAAAGCCCCAGGGTGTTTAGTTTTTTATACAGGTGGGGAACAGGTAAGGCTGACATTTTATCCTAGGCTACTCTTCATATTATGCTACCAACCCTGTATTTGAATGGTTCTTAGGTTGATGTTATGGATTGGGGATTGGGAGTATGGAAGGTGATATAACCGATTCTGATTCTGATTCTGATCATATGAATAAACATCATGTCTGATGTTTGTATACTTATATCCCAACATAATATGATGTTGCACATGCAAATATAGTGTCAAATTTCATCTGTTTTGTTTACAGACTTGTGGCTTCAATTACCTTACTATCTGAAATAATGATACGAGATGTAAGTGTGGTATTTTATATGATTATTTTTCACATGTGTATTTCAGAGTACACCATGCTGTGTGAGTATGTAGGCAGTGACACACCAAGCTGGGAGGGCTTCATCAATTCAGTTGACCCGATTCAGTAAGTAGAATCATTGTTGGCCGTTGGCTGAAGAGGGGCTGTATGCACGGTAAGTGTTTTTCAGCCACTGATAAACTTCCGGAGAAAGGTTGATGGGACTATTTTTTAAATTTCATAAGGATTTTTTCAGCATCAATAATGTAAATTAATTAAAATATAATCCGTGAAATAGACGTAAACAGCAATTTAGTTGTTCAAGCCTAATGCAGTTAGTGCAGTTAGTGCAGCTTTAATGCAGTGCTTCTTGTCTGGTCTGAGACCCACTGTGTGTCCTATCTCAATCAGGCAGTGAAGATTATTGATTTTTAAAGAAACCAGATCTTAAACGCTGCAATTTTATAATGGCATGACAGTTCAATGGAAGTTCTGACTGACTAAAAATACCTTGTGCATATACCCCGTTTAAAGGATGTATCAATGCATACTCTGACACCTTTATGTGTTGGCAATCCAGTGTTCCTATGAAAAACAAAAGCATCCCCCTAAAAAAATTACCAAATAAGTCTCACCCCACCCCCCCAAACACACACATATATACAGATAGTCTGCATTGATCTGTATCTTAAATATTAATAATAAAACAAGTTAATAAAAATTACAATTTGACCACCCCATAATGGTTCACCATTGTTGATGTATAATTGCACCCAGCAGTGATGAAAAAAAAACAAATTCAGTCAGTGGTCTCAAAAAGGCACACATATATATATATATATATATTTGATTCAATGAGGCATGCATATGCATTACACAAACTGCTAAATAAAGCAGATTATGCCGATTATTCCATTATGCTGAATCCACAGGGCCCTACAAACACATTTCTGACACCTTGATGCGGAGAATATGGCATTTAAGGCATATGAGAGTCAAACGATTAGGCAACAAATGGTGCTGTTTCAGAGGCAATCTTGTAATCAAAGCTGTTACTTCAAAGATGGTGAAGAGGTCAAGGCAGTACCTCTGTATTGATCTCCAATGAAACCAATGTTTTCAAGAGCCCTTACTAGTTAGAAGTAGTGTCATAAATTATCTGTTCATTGAAATAACATTGTGCACCTTAAAATACCTCATTCTGATATGCTTGCACACTATTTGCGATTACACAAATATACACATGAGAGTTGTTTCAGCTGTTGACTTTGTAGTAAGAAAAGCATGCATTGGATTTAGTTGGTACATGAAAGCAGCCCACGTAGATTTCTGAAGGAATCTCATGAAACACCAACCCACACACACTTTAAACAGAAATGTCTTGACAACATAATGTTTAATATTTCAACGTCAATATATATGCTCGCACAAGATGCTAAAAAAATCTCTCAATGTTCTCATTTCCCAGTGATGCATAGGCTTGAATAACATTATATAAGCATGCCTCTGTCATTGTGAGCCCTAGTGACAACAGTTTGTGAGTGAAATTGGACATGTTACTCAAGAATGCATGTAAGAATGTACTGTTTGCTAGACAGAGATGGTATGAAAAGAGATATAGTTACTTATTTCCCCCAACTGCATTCCTTAATACAGTTTGACCCCAGTCTTTAACTTCTGAATCTATTTAAGGGAAGGAATGAAGTGTTCCGCAGCTTAGTGTTGAAAAAAACAAATGCCATCAAAATGTCTGTCTGTCCTCCTAAAAACAAGTTTGTAATATTTAGTCGGCTACACAAATGTTACTAACTCTTATAGTTGTGGTTTATAACTATGGTTTTCCGGTCTGGATTGAGTCATTACTCAGGGCAATTAAAACGATTATAAGGATTCTGAGACTTTAATGAGAACAGTAATTTGCACTCTGAGTTCAGAGCTTCTACCCACAAGAGCTGGATTACTGAATCTATGGTGTTGAGGGTCATTACATTTAAATGCCTGTTTTGCATTGTGAAAAAGGGGTTCCAGAAGCAATTACGAAGTAATTTATTAGACACCTAGAGGAAGAACATGTTTCATCAATCTGAGCTGCACATTTCCTGACTGGAGGATTTATTTATTTATTTTTGCTACATTGAGGTTTATCAAGACATTCAGCATTCGTTCTGTTGTTGGAAGCAATAGTTTATTTCTGTGTCTTCTAATCTTTTCTTAAAATGTGGCATGTAGAGTGAGCTGAAATTTATTTATTCATTCCTGGCTTTAAAAATGTATTTCAAAGATATAGAGAGAAATGTGAAAAATGTTACAATCATCCCCGGTCTCCCCCTATTGTTGTCTTTATTTCTATTTTTTAATTCACATTTCCAATGTGGAGGTTCCTATTTTTACGAAATACAGTTCAGTTCTTGCCTATTCTTAGACTACAAATGATATTTGAATGGATGAAGCTTTCAAATATTAATTAAATACAATTCATCACACACTTAATAGCAATTTCAAGACTTTTTCACTTTGTGTAATTAAACTGAAGGATACATAATAAGACTGTCTAAATGTCTGTAATTTTACAGACAGCCTATAATTATAATATATCTTCACAAGATCTTTGCAGTAATCTGCAGGGAAATGCATATGCAATAAGTAATTTTAGTAGTTTTCTTACTGAAATAAACTGAAAAAGAGAACAAATGTGAAATGTGTTAATACTGGGCTGCATTTCTGGATAACATACGAAGACTATAAACGTACATCTTAACTAAAGTGTAGCATTTCTTGGCGTGTTCCTCAACTTAAAGAGGTTCTTTGCAGGATAACTCTTTAATATAGCCTAATTAAACACAACATGTGTGTGTGTGTATACACAACAAGAAGCAGTTATAAGTTATAGCTAAGAGAATTCCAGACTAACATTACAAAAGTATGACTTAAAGAGGGTATACTTAACTAAGAAAGTGTCGGGAAACACATATTAATACTAAGGTGCAGCTTAAGGTACTTAAGAATGAAGTTAAGAATGATGTAGCCTTAAGGTATTCGAGAAACGCAGCCATGATGTTGTTAAAATGACACATTACAAGTAATTTACAAGAGTAAAAATGAACAATATTTGTTTCTTATGCAATATCTTTCATTCTCTCTAAGGGGATAAAGGTATTTATAAATGTCAGATTCAAGCTTTTGAGAATAAGAGGATCTGATATCAGTATATTCTCAAAGCCTTTCATCACACCTGATGTGTGGTAAAGCTTCTCCAATGTTTTTTGTTTATATTTTTATAATTTATTACTGTCTTTTTTTTCTCTAGAGCACTCCTTTGCACAGCCTAGACTCACTGGAAATACATGTCTCAGCTATTGCAAAAATATGTTGCTCTGGGTGAGTTTCATTCCACATTTCAGATGACAACTCCGCTAGAGGGCGCTATCTACATTTTTGCAAATGCCTGGAGGGGTCGCTTGACAATGACGGGTGGTCTCTTGGTGACTTCCAAGACAAAAATATTAGTTAATAGTTACATTTTAGAAAAACAACATGCAATAAAAAAAGCCATCAGCCTTTTAAAAAATTTTATTGGATTGTGACCCCTGGGGTGGTTCTGTTAATTTAATCACACAGTACTAGCGTCAGTTGCAGCAGGTCGATTTTGCTGTACCATGTTAAACTTTCCGACACCTTTTCGGCACTCTCGTACATTAAAAATAAATACAGGTCATGTGCCTACCCATCTTATTAGGTGAGATTAATATTATTTGAAATTAAACAAATGAATAAATGACTATAAGAATGACATGGTTGTTAGACTGCATATTTAGATATATTTTTTGTGTGACAATATAATCTTGTTACTGCTGTGTCTGTGCCATTGCTTGCAAAGTTTGTATATTTATAACCACCTCAGAGGATTGTTATTTTGGGGGTTGTGGGCTGAAAAGTTTGGGAAACTCCTGACCTAGGGTACATTTTGTTGTACAGTAAGTTTCAGATACACGTCCGTCTTGTTCACATCCATAGATATACTAGATGTCGCCTGGCCTATTGTTGTCTATTGGAAGGAATGCGTCAATAGAGCCGCCATTTTAGTACAGGGTAGCGCTCCTTTGAAATGAATGCGGGACCAAGGTGCAGTGGAGGACTGTGGCCATCCAGAGCCAGAGATATACACATATATACATATATCTATGATCGGGAATTTTCCCCCGTGGTCAGTATGCAAAAAAATGTTTAAAAAAAATTTAATTACGAAAATTATAATTTTACATCACTTTTCTACGTCGATGGATAAGTGACCGCACGGGCAATGCTGATAAAGAGTGTGTGTTTGTGTGCATGAAAATGTATAACCCTCCCTCCGTGTTAAATTTGATCTAATCCGTGTCCTGAAACACACCCCCTCTCCTGCTTTCACTTCTCATTCTAACGGAGGGAGCGATTCGTTTGTGAATGAGTCTCCGTTATGACTCGTTCACTTAGCCGACAATAACACAAGGTTCTAGCACCGCAGCGTCTTGTTGTCATATTTCTTTTTCATTGTTTGCTTATTTTATTCAACAAACTAGCATAAGCCTAGAATTCTGTGCAAGTTGATGCTACTTTGCCTTATGATCAGTGCAGTAAGAGACTGTATTATCATTAATGTTACTTGTTGAGCACAAAAGTTTGTAACATGTAAAAAACGAAATCTTACCTATGAAATGTTCTGCCTTTGTGCTTTGTTTTCTTTGTTTGCTCGTTATTACACCCGTAAGCAGCGCTAAAGTCCAGCATCTTCACATTGGCACACTGTCTTGACTAGTGCTGATGAATGAGGTTTGTCCTGGGAGCCCTGTACAAATGTGGCGGCGCTATTGACGCATGCTGAGGGTCCGTATGCGATATCTAGTGTATATATCTATGGTTCACATTAACAAGAAGGTGGTCTTGTGTACAGATCACCTAGACCGATGAAGCACTGACCTAAACCTTTCGCTAAATACAACCAATAGTGTTTTCCAAAGTAAACATAAGAGAAAAGTGCACTGTTACCATGTAGTTTTACCTTGATTCTCTTTCGAAGAACCAAGCCTTATTGGACACGATAAAGCACTCTGCATCACAAGTACAACAAGTGAGCTACTGAGAAAAATGACCACGCCAGAAAAGTTGACCATATGCAGATAGATAGGTGAGGCAAATGTACTGGATTACAAATCATAGACACTGTTAAGTTGTTTTATGGTATTTATTTGGTATTTTGCAAAAACTGCATGAAAATAATGCTTTATTCATCTCTGTAAAATGAGTGAAAAGGAACAAAATTGCCTTCATACTGCCCCTTACCATTCATTTTACCTAGAAACTGCAGCCAAATGTATGTTTAAGTATGTTTTACAAAGGTTTTACAAAATGGGCTGAAGCATGTATTTCCAATGAGCCTGTGTTGCCTTTGCACCAGTGAAATTTAGCCTGTTTATTCTAGCATGAACTGCCTCTGTAACATTAATTTACCTTGCTACATCAAACGTAATTCCAGTTATGCTGCTGTGTGCAAATGAGACTAGAGATAAATATATTTGGTGACCAGTGAGTCTCACATTTGATAAGTGCTTACAGGCATATGAATTTAATCTTTATGTCTAATAAAGGAGATGCAAGAGGCTTAAATAAGAAATAAAAGCATGATTCGCCAATACTAGCAAGACTGCAGACAGCAAACAATTAACTCTCCCTAGTTTAATTCTACCACCTACACACATCTATATGGATTACCCACAGATGAGCTCCGAGATGCCAGTTAGATCTATTAGAACGTGTCGAGATAGTGCTTTGTTCTGCTCTGTTGTTAAGGACATAGCATTGATTTGAGCAGTCATTAGTGGGGTGGTGTTCCTTCACATTGACTAAACCTAAGACGAGCAGTGAGTTCCTTATATGTTCCTTACAAACAGTCCACACAATCTAAAATTGACCCCCTGTATTGCTGAGCTGTAAACATGAGCTAATCATCATCGAATCAATGGAATTGGCTGTTATTGTGCCTGTTGTTGACCTCTTTATCATCGCCTTTCAGTTCTCCACTTTTTTTGAAGACACTGAATTAATATTAAACTGACCTGACATTAAAGCTTGGATTTTGATCTTTATGATACCAAATAATATTACACACACAATAAGCATTAAGAAAATTTTCTGAGAGCAAAATTATGGAAATTATGTCTTTTATCATGTTGAAAACCCAACAGTATCTTCTGTGTTTCTAGTCCAAACTGACTGGCCTTTTAAAACATGCTTGTACATTTCTTGTTTCTTGCCAAATTATGACAAAAATTTTGATCCAATGTTTTTGTTAACTTGTTTTTTTATATTTTTTATTAGGACAGACTTTGTATTTCTTTTTGGAACCTATTCATTGGAAAGTGAATAAAAAGGCATAAATTGTGCATAATTTGTCTTAATTAAAGGGTTAGTTCAGCCAAAAATTACAACCCTGTTATTAATTACGCACCCTCAGGTGGTTCCAAAAAGAAATACAAAGTCTGTCCTAATAAAAAAAAAATAAAAAAGTTGACAAAAACATTGGATCAAAAATTTTGAATCCAGAAAAGGAACCAAAAACATTGTCAAACCATTCAAAGTCACATCAGTGATTCAACTGTAATCATATGAAGCTCCAAGAACACTTTTGTGCACCCAAAAAACTGAAAAAACAAATATTATCAGTTTTCTGCATCAAATTAGGGTGCAAGTTTTCTACAGGCAATGTGATGCTTACAAGTTATGCTGCTGACTCTAATGCCAAATACTATTTTTGCCCATATTTAGCGTGTACCCTGTCCTGACATGGAAGAGAAGAGAGTGTTTATGGTTCCTTTCTTGGACTTTGAATTTCCCATGACCGTTGCTGTCTATAGAGGGTCATAGAGCTATCAGATTTCATCTAAAATATCTTAATTTGTGTTCTGAAGATGAACGAAGGCCTCAGGGAAATGGAATAACAGTAGGGTAATTAACAACATAATGTTCATTTTTGGGTGCACTAACCATTTAAACTAGTTTTTATGTTTAGTTTTTGCACTGTTTATTTATGTCACACTTGTGGTGTTTTCAGTCAAAATGACAGGCCTACAAAAGCTTATAAATCTTGTTTTATTATTAACACATTTTGGGTTCAATCTTTTTGTTAACTTGTTTTCGTTTGATTTCAGTTAAGTATTGTATTATATTTGATGCTGTTTGAACGTAGACAGAACAGTACAAAACATTACAAAAATTACCCAAAAATGTATCCAGAATAGATAGTTCCGCTTCATACGGGAACTTCAACGTGCGTCTGTAGAAACAGACTATGGGAGTGCGTCAGACGACCAATCACTCTGAAGAGTAAGAAAATGGGCCAATGAAATGCCAAATTGCATTGGCAGAGCTCTGCTCCACAGCTGGCAGCAATGAGCTATCAGCGCTATATAAGCTGCACGCTGTGGAGTGAGCCTCAGAATTTATTTGCTTCAGACCCTCTCACGAGACTGAAGACCTACTCTGCCAACCTGACTGTTGAAGTTTCAGTGTTTATCACCAGTGCGGGAGAAGACGCAACAGCGGCGTTCGATCTGGGTTTCACGTCCCCTGGGCGTTTCACTGGTGTCCTAAAAGAGCAGTTTTACACTAAAAGAGCAGAATTCCCTAAGAGAGCACACGGTCGAACAACGCGTCTTTTTAAAGATGTCGTTCCGACCGTGCATTTCTGGATGCGGTGGTTTCCTCTCCCCGGATGACAGGCACGAGCATTGCGTCACATGTCTGGGGGTCCGGCATGTTGATGCGGTGCTCGCGGACAGTTGCTGCCCTCACTGCGAGGGCTTAACTGTTGCACAGCTAAGGTCGCGGCGCACCCTTGCATTAGGGTGCGTCACCCCTGCTGCTCCCCGCCATGCGGTTAGCACACGGGCAGACCTGAGGATTACAGTGGGGACTTATCAGTCGCCTTCGGGCCCGCGGACCCCTCACTCCTCAGCTGGCTCTGTCCAAGCTTCGAGTGAGAACGCTGGTCCATCCCCCGGGATGGCCGCGCTTTCATTAGATGACACCGGGGACGTGATGTCCATCGCTGCATCGGAGGGCGGGCTAACATGCTCCGATGAAGATCCGGATCCTCTGCCACCCTCCGGGGTGGTCAGTGCGGCCTCGGATCTGGAATCGGACATGTTAGCCGTGTTATTCCGGGCTGCTTCGGCCGTGGGTCTGGAGATGGCTTGTCCCCCAGCACCACGGCCGGACCGCTTAGATGGGTGTTACGTGGGGGCTAGAAGGGCAAGACCCTCCAAACCCCTCGTCCCTTTCTTCCCGGAGGTACACAGTGAGCTCACGCAGGCATGGAGGGCACCTTTCTCTGCCCGGTCCTCGTGCGCTCCCGCTCTCACCACCCTTGATAGTGGAGCAGCCAGGGGTTATGTGGCGATTCCCCAGGTGGAGCGCGCTATCGCGGTCAATCTTTGCCCGCGGGGCGCCTCCACCTGGAGAGGTCCACCCAGACTCCCTTCCAAAGCGTGTAGGTTATCTGAGTCCCTCGTGGCCAGAGCCTACACTGCTGCGGGACAGGCTGCATCCGCTCTGCACGCTATGGCCACCTATCAACGCTACCAAGCTGAGAAGTTGGCTGAGCTGCAGGAGGGTGGTTCTTCCCCGGGCTTAATGCATGAGCTCCGCACGGCAACCGATTATGCTCTCATGACCACCAAATCGGCTGCCCGTGCCCTGGGGAAGACGATGGCCACATTAGTGGTCCAGGAACGCCACCTCTGGCTAAACCTGGCCGATATGAGAGATGTTGACAAAGCTCGCTTTCTTAACGCTCCCATATCCCAGGCTGGCCTGTTCGGCGACACCGTCGGGGACTTTACCCAGGAGTTCTCGGCGGTGAAGGAGCAGTCCCAGGCGATGGGGGAGGTCATCTATCAGCGGGCTCGGAAAACTGCTCTCCCCGCTGCCCCATCCACCTCGGCTCCCCCTCGCCGAGGGCGTCCACCCGCGGCTTCAAAACCTGCTCCGCTCCCGCTGCCCGTTCCACCGGCTAAGCGGCAACGCCGAGCCTCCCGCGGGATCGTGACGCCACCGCCGCAGGGCGCCGTTAAGTCCGGTAAACGGGCCGCGAAGCGTCCCTGAGACGGGCTATCCGGAGAAGAGGGAACCTGCTCTTTCCTCGGTGGAGGGCCGAGGACACCTACAGTCAGCAAAGACTTTAAAAACACCACTGCTGGCCTCCGGGCCAGCGGTACCCAAATTGTCAAAAAAAGAGCAAATTTCCCTCTCTCCGGATGTGCAAACCCGAGCCCTGCCAGTCTAGGACGCTCCGCCTTCCAGCTTGCAGCGCCGGGCCCCTTCGCCACAGGCTCACGGAGTGCAAGAGGACGGGCTCCTTTCTCTCACTCCAGCCTCATCGCGGGATCCAGGGAGGAAGGTAAGAGACTCTCTCTTATTTTCAGCTCTACCTCAGGCCGCTCTGCTTCCCGGGGTGAGCACTCCCCTCCCGAGCTGCCCCTCCGTTGGCACGTCATTGATCAGTACGATGGTGCCATTAGCGCGGGCTCTGCCAGCCTGGTTAGCGCTGCCCAGTCCGTCGCGGTGGCTCATGCGGACGATCAGACTCGGCTATGCGATTCAATTCGCTATCCGCCCTCCCAGGTTCACGGGTGTTCATACTACGAGGGTCTCCCCCGAGAGCGCCCCTGTCTTGCGAGAGGAGATTGCTGTCCTCCTGGCGAAGGATGCAATCGAGCAGGTCCCTCCAGCCAAGATGAAGGGTGGGTTTTACAGCCCGTACTTCATCGTGCCGAAAAAGAGCGGAGGGTTAAGACCAATCCTAGATCTGCGCAGACTGAACTGTCATTTACACAAAATGCCGTTCAGGATGCTCACGCAGAAGCGCATACTCCAGTGCGTCCGTCCTCGGGATTGGTTTGCAGCTATAGACCTGAAGGACGCGTATTTTCATGTCTCCATTCTTCCACGCCACCGTCCATTTCTCCGGTTTGCGTTCGAAGGACGAGCATGGCAGTACAAAGTCCTCCCCTTCGGGCTCTCTCTGTCTCCGCGGGTTTTCACCAAGCTCGCGGAGGGTGCCATAGCGCCACTTCGGCTTGCAGGCATCCGCATTCTCAATTATCTCGACGACTGGCTGATTCTAGCCTCGTCTCGCGATCAATTGATTATGCACAGGGACAGGGTGCTTCGGCACCTCGACCAGTTGGGGCTTCGGGTCAACCGAGAGAAGAGCAAACTTTGCCCAGTGCAGAGGATCTCTTTTCTCGGGCTGGAGCTGGACTCGATCGCTATGGTAGCGCGCCTCTCGGAGGAGCGCGCCAGGCTAGTGCTTTCCTGTCTGAGCACGCTCGACAGGAACATAGTGGTTCCACTGAAATATTTTCAGAGGCTCCTGGGGCATATGGCATCCGCAGCCGCGGTTACACCGCTCGGTTTGCTTCATATGAGACCACTTCAGCGCTGGCTTCACGATCGAGTTCCCAGACGGGCATGGCGCGCGGGCGCGCACCGGGTGCTCAACACTTCGCTGTGTCGCCGCACCTTCAGTCCCTGGACGGATCTTGCTTTTCTACGGGCCGGGGTGCCCCTAGGGCAAGTATCCAGGCATATTGTCGTATCGACAGATGCCTCCAGCATGGGCTGGGGGGCCGTTTGGGGGGCTGCGAGCTGGAAGGCGGAGCGTCCTAGACTGGCAGGGCTCGGGTTTGCACATCCGGAGAGAGGGAAATTTGCTCTTTTTTTGACAACTTGGGTACCGCTGGCCCGGAGGCCAGCAGTGGTGTTTTTAAAGTCTTTGCGGGTTCGTGGTGCGGACCCCGTCTGCGTTGGCATATCAACTGCCTAGAGCTGTTGGCAGTGTTTCTTGCTCTCCGCCGCTTTTTACCGGTGTTAAAGCAGAAGCATGTGCTGGTCCGGACGGACAGCATGGCAACGGTAGCTTATATCAACCGTATGGGAGGTATACGTTCTCGTCGCATGTCACAGCTCGCTCGCCGTCTGCTCCTCTGGAGTCATACGCGGCTGAGTTCGCTGCGTGCCATTCATATCCCGGGCGAGCTCAACCGTGCAGCCGATGTGCTCTCACGGCAGCAAACGCTCCAAGGAGAATGGAGACTCCACCCCGGTACGGTCCAGCTGATATGGGAGCGATTCGGGAAAGCCCAGGTCGACCTGTTTGCTTCTCTCGAAAGCACCCATTGCCAGTTGTTTTATTCCCTGACCGAGGCCCTCCTCGGCACGGATGTGCTGGCTCACAGCTGGCCACCGGGTATGCGCAAATATGCGTTTCCCCCAGTGAGCCTAATTGCACAGACTCTGTGCAAAGTCAGGGAGGACAAGGAGCAGGTCTTGTTTGTTGCGCCTCTCTGGCCCAACCGGACCTGGGTTCCCGAACTCACACTCCTCGCGACGGCCCCTTCCTGGTGCATTCCCCTGAGAGAGGACCTCCTCTCCCAGGGACGGGGCACCCATTGGCACCCGCGCCCAGATCTCTGGAACCTCCACGTGTGGTCCATAGATGGAGCGCGGAAGACTTAGGTGACTTATCGGCGGCGGTGGTTAACACCATCACTCAGGCTAGAGCACCCTCTACGAGGCATGCCTACGCCCTGAAGTGGAGTCTATTCACTGAGTGGTGCGCTTCTCACCAAGAAGACCCCCGGACTTGCCGGATTAGCGTTGTGTTATCCTTCCTTCAGGATAAACTGGAGCGTAGGCTGTCACCCTCCACACTGAAGGTTTATGTGGCTGCCATCTCCGCTCATCATGATGCGGTGGATGGCAACACGCTCGGGAAGCATAACCTAATCATCCGATTCCTCATCCGATTCCTCATTAAATCCATCCCGCCCCCCTCTTATGCCCTCTTGGGATCTCTCTGTAGTCCTGGCGGGTCTGCAGAGAGATCCATTCGAGCCACTCGATTCGGTATCGTTAAAACTTCTGTCAATGAAGACAGCTCTGCTGATCGCGTTGGCATCGTTCAAGAGAGTCGGGGATTTGGAGGCATTTTCGGTCAGCGAATCGTGCCTAGAATTCGGACCGGCTTACTCTCACGTTATCCTGAGACCCCGGCCCGGCTATGTGCCCAAGGTTCCTACCACCCCATTTAGAGATCAGGTGGTGAACCTGCAAGCGCTGCCTTCGGAGGAGGCAGACCCAGCCCACTCACTGCTTTGTCCCGTTCGCGCTTTGCGCCTTTACGTGGAACGAACGCAAAACTTAAGATCTTGTGAACAGCTCTTTATCTGTTATGGTGGTCGGATAAGGGAATAAGGGAACGGAGACGTGCGTCTCCACTGCCACAGCAGCTGAGTCTCCAGCTGATTAGCTGAGTGATCGGCTCTTCAGCAGGCAAATTCTGAGGCTCACTCCACAGCGTGCAGCTTATATAGCGCTGATAGCTCATTGCTGCCAGCTGTGGAGCAGAGCTCTGCCAATGCAATTTGGCATTTCATTGGCCCGTTTTCTTACTCTTCAGAGTGATTGGTCGTCTGACGCACTCCCATAGTCTGTTTCTACAGACGCACTTCTCCGTTCCCTTATTCGGGGAACGTGGGTTACGGACGTAACCAGGACGATAGTTCAGCAAAAAATAAAACTAAGATCATTTTATCACTCTTGTGTCACTGACTTTGATCATTCTGAAAACAGATAGCACATTCTTTAAAATGTCTTCTGTATGAGTGTAAATGATGATAATTTGGGGGGATGAATAACTCATGGAAGTGTTACTAATACACCTTAACAATGGTGTAGACCACCTCTTTTAGGTTGAAAGTCTACAAAAGTCAGTTATACGCATTCCTTTTATACAGACAAACTCTGCACTCAATGAAATTGCTGAGCGAAATCGGTAATGAATTCTTTCCATCTCCTAGTCAAAAGATGAAAACCCTGGTTTGTTATTATAAATTATGACAGTATTGTGAGAGCACCAGGGCTTAAAAAAAGAGTTCCACAGCCTTCAGTGTGACAAAAAATATGTTGAAATCCTGAAAGAACTTCAAATAGATGACACTCAGTGCATTAGCACAACCTTTTCAGCTTCATGAGTGGAAATGAAAAGCTCAGAACCTTAATTGAAAAGATTGCTCGACTTTAAATGCTACAATAAAAAGCTTTGAACCTACTTGTGGCAATAAATCAACTTTTGAAAAGTTATAAGAATGTGGCTGCTTTCAACTCCTGGGAAATATGTGTTTAGCACTTTTGGATAATAAAAAAGTACCATTAGTGGTGCAACAGCTTGACACTGGTGCAGTACCATAAAAAAATGTCATCTTCAAACCCCACAAAATCCATAGAAATACTAGGGTATTTTAAGTCTTTTATGAATGGTATACATCAAGTCTGAAACAACTGTCACAATGACTCTTATATGACTTTTATATGTTAAACTGTGAGAGGTAGAAGATTATGAAACATTTCTGACAGTTTCAAAAATTTTGGATAACCATCTCACAGTGTATTGTGAGATTCCATTAAGACGGTTTGAAATTTAGCCTTTTTCTGACACTGCACAAGATCACATGCAAAAAAAATATGACATATTGATATTTACATTTCCTTAAGAGTTTAAGGTTTTGCCTCCTACATTAGTTCATTCCCAACACCTCTTCAGGTCAAGCTAGCTCGAAAATTATTATTTACAATTTGCAAATGTCAAGTATAAAAAGCATTAGTTATAATGGGGTTTTTAAAAATGCATCCATTAGAAAGTCTAAGTGCAGCTCTTACAGTGAAAGAGGTTGTATTTGAGCTTATGTGGTCTGGTCTCTCTTCTTATCTAACTCCATACAAATACATTTTCACAGATTATTAAACAAGATCTTATGCCAGAAATATGCAACTTTTTCTGATTATAACCCTGTGCAATCTACTTTAAACAGGCACTAATTGCACTGGAATAATTGTTTTTAAATTAAGTTATTGTTATCCTTTTGAACAGAAGCACAGCTAATTATGCAAATGTATTATGTTCAAAATAGGCTGCTTTTTATTCACAAAAATTAGTGCTGCTTGTCTAGCTCAATAATTGTTGTGCTATTACCGTCCACGGAAATAAAATCAGTGATCATTTCTTTCATTTTATTTAATAAGATAATATGAAAACAATTCATGAAAATAAATAAAAATGAATGAAAAATAAATGAAAATAAATAAATAAATAAATAAATAAATAACAAGGGTATGTTTACACAAAAAAATTAAGACAGAAAACTTTTTAAGTGTTTAAAATGTTTGGTTTACCGGGATGCATGAGCGCTTGACAGACAAAAAAAAAGACAAAAAAATGGTAATCTACAGGATCATAATGTATGTGCTGGCATGTAGTGTTTCTTTTCAATACCATGTCACCATATTGGCCTGACATATGTAATAAAACATTTTTTTAATAAAAAAGCCATTTGCGAGAATACTTGTTGAACACAGATAGTTTTGTCATCTGTATGTGAAATGCTGCATACACGTACCCTTAAATATACAGTAGCATGGGACAGTCAATTGGTTGTTGATTGGATGGAGGGCAAATCTAAATTCTAAAAAGTGACGGAGTTTATGCAGATGAAATGACTGGATAAATCTGACATGCATTAGTAGAGAGAGAAGTCATTTCATGTCATTCACGTTAATGTCATTTCAAGTTCATTAATGTGAGCAAAAAAAAACAAAAAAACATATGCATGGATAAATAATAAGATAGAAAAAAAAGAATTTCCATTTCATACCAACTTTAACTATGTAGATTTTTTTATTGATCATGGCAACAGTAATTCATCAAACAAATGAGAAGATTAAAGCAATAAAATCAAAAGGCTTGTAACGAAAGTGGATTTAAGGCATGCGACACTCATTCCAGGCTTTCATTCTTGGGTGCAGATAAGACCTCTCACATTAGCCGTAGCATTAAAATGCCCCGGTGCTCTCTTCTCTCTCAAGAAGACCATCCTTCCATCTTAATACCCAGATCACGGATTTTGTTCAGTCCAAGAAATGTCAGGTTTTTACTGGAAGCCTTTAACGTCTGACATTTTTGTTGCGGATGAAAAAAAGATTCCTTCCAGGCTAAGACTGAAATAAATTCTTAAAGGAAACACAAAAAGGTTGAAAACTTCAGTACACAGTTGGGGACACTGAATATAATTTTGCCTGAATATCATTTTCACAGTCGCAATGGTGTTTGACTTTTGCAAATTACTTTTACTCAAAGATCAGTATTAGTCGTGGTTCTGCATTTAGATTAGTTCCTGTGGGTGTGTGCGCGCACATTTATTCTTGAATCATTTAGGGTGATTTTCATTAGCCGGCTATGGTCACAAGTTCCCTCATTTTCAACACAGGTCAATAATTTGGTGTTTCCCAAAACAGTACTTTCAAACATTTACAAATAGCACTGCAATCTGTTGTGGATCATGCTCTTGGTTACATACAGGATTATATTCAGTGCATGATATATATTTTAAAAAACGATAAATTTTAGTATATACAGCTGAAGACAAAATTATTAGCCCTCCTGAATTATTAGCCCCCATGTATATTTTTCCCCAATTTCTGTTTAACGGAAATAGGATATTTTTTTTTCAACACATTTCTAAACATAATAGTTTTAATAACTAATGTCTAATAACTGACCTCTTCTTTTATCTTTGCCATGATGACAGTACATAATATTTTACTAGATATTTTTCAAGATACTAGTATTCATCTTAATGTGCCATTTCAAAGGCTTATTTTTAATTATGTTAATTAGGCAAGTTAGGGTAATTAGGCAAGTCATTGTATAACAATGGTTTGTTCTGTAGACAATCCAAAAATACAATGCTTAAGAGGGCTGATAATATTGACCTTAAAATTGTTTTTATTTATTTAAAACTGCTTTTATTCCTGCCAAAATAAAACATATAAGACTTTGTCCAGAAGAAAAAGAATATTATAGGGAATACTGTGAAAAATTCATTCCTCTGTTAAACATCATTTGGAAAAGATTTGAAAAAGAAAAAGAAATAATTTAAGCTAATAATTTTGACTTCAATAGTATATGTTTGCATGATAGTATTCAGCACTGATTTTTGCGCACATGAATTAATGTACTAGGGAATGTGAGGGCGCATAAAGAGTTATGAGAGGGCAGCAATGAATAAAAGAAAATGTCAGGGAACCAAAGCAGTGAAGTAGTCCTCAGATGCCATGTTTTGTTGTAGCAGTATCTCAAAGAAATAGGAACAGGCTCATGTCTGAGGGAGTTTGCCTGATTCAGCATGTAGAATAAGCATCAGTGAAAGAGAGCACTATAATTGCATGTTCAGCTCCAAATCAGAGCAATATAACAAAAACTGAAGCGATACTAAGCAAATGATGCAATAAGCCAGAGGTTATTTCATCACATTTCTTAAATATTTGCAAACTGTCACGCCCTCTGCTCGCTCTCTAAGTCCCAGTCACCGCACTCAGTCACCATCCACCACACACCACACCCGTGAACCCTTACCAGACTACTAATCACCTGCACCTGCAATCACCCACTCACTATATATACTCACCTCTGTCATTCACTCACTGGCTGGAATCATAGTCGGATGGTTCTCCTTCGAGATTCTTCTCCTTGCTGTTCTGATTTCTCCTGTGCTCCTCCTGTGGATTCAAACGCCTGATTCAGGGAAGTGACATTTGTTGTATTGGTGGAGAACTGAACTTACCTCACGAACTGTGTGTGAGATAGCTTTCCCTCCACCACACCACTCACCTGCTTCACCTCTCTGCTGTGGTTGCATCGCACAAATAAAACCCTTGAAGTAATTCCTGCTTTGTCTCCTTTGTGTGGCCGTGACACAAACGATATTGATTATCAGATTATCAGGCATATTTGCATGAGTGAACCCCTCTATTGTGAACAACAAAATACTGTGAAAATGGTAGGTAAATGCTGCATTGCTTACGGTTTGTATGTGTGCAGCACTAGTTCCAGTTTCCCTTTTTTGGAATGACAATACAGATACTGCCACCTGCAAGTACATAGACATACATCACAAAGATACCTCTCACGCAGGTGCAGAACATACAGTATGTTCTCATTTCAGTCGACTGTCAGTTTGGAGTGTTAAAGTACTGCTTTTTGGTCCAGAATGGGGGCCAACCAAAATTGAACCTTGAAGGTAAATATTAGTACCTAAAAAGTACAAGAGTGTACCTTTACAGTGCTCTTTACTTGAGTCCACGTTCAGCATTTGGTTTCCATATTTTCACATTATTTGTGAATCGTGAAACAGGTTGCTCCATAACAACATGCTTATAACTGGTTTCTTTAAAGGGCCCTTTAGTAATTTTCACCTCCATGATTCTTTGACCATGTTTAATTATTACTTTTTTTGTCCCCTTATATCTCTTTATGTATTTGAAGTTGTTACTTTTGCAGGTAAACGTCTGAAGGGATTAGGCCAATTTAAGTGAATGTTGTAGGTCCGGTTTAGCCTTTGCAGAGTTGCATACCCTTTATAATTTTATGTTTAAAGTTGTTGAACATTCACTGATTGCCTCTTTATTCCTTGAATGAGTGTGAGTTTGAGCTACTTCTACAATAGCATCACATCACACACATTATAGTGTAAACTCAAAACACAGGCAAAGAAACTTGACACAGTGGAGCATAGAAACTCCACTACCTGCTAGAATTTTTTAAGTGTTATTGCAGAGCAACACAGATAGAATGCAGAAGTCTAAATGCTCACAATTGTGCGATATGTGCAAGGTATGTGCAGTGGGGTACAGCGATCACTCAACACAGAAGTATAAACCAGGCTGTGTAGGGATGAGCCCGTACAAATGGAATTCAGGCTAGGTTAATGTTGAATTTCTTCAACAATGTATGTCCTTTGGAAGTTATCTAGTCAATTATCTTGTTTTTTTGACGAATGCATCCCAGAATGTTTGCTTGCGATGTTGGAGACCTGGAAATTCTAAACATTTTTTAATGATGAAGAGTTAGCCAAAGTGGAGGTAATGCTGCATGTTTATTATAACAAACATTACCTTTTTATTATTACAATAAAAACATGAATTAAACTTTTCCAAAAATATAGAAAATAACATATAAAATATATATTTTAAATTGTATGTTTTTTTTTATTTTATTAAAGACAGTAAACACTATGTAATTCATTACTGCTTGAATCTCCACAGCTGCATAGTGTCAGTACACAACTATAAACGAGGATGCTTCAAACACATAACAGGGGTATGTGGATGTTAAATCATATTTCTTTTATATATGAATAAATCATTTTTAAAAAATCTTATTTTTTTGTAGAGTAGCTTTAATGGATCTCTATACAGCATATGTTTACTTGTTTGGTGGGCATCCTGTCATGTTTGCCATAAGTAGATGTACAAAAACAGTGCAACTGTTCTTTTTTTATAGCAAACATTGTAAATGTATGTGTGTGGCTCATTTATCATTGCAATAATACTGAATAAACTCTACTGTCTATATCAACGAATAATCAAATAAACAAATAATCAAATAACCATTTGGAAACTATAGGATCAACTTAACTTTGATATTTGTGACTGTCTCTGCTTCATCAATATCTGAGTCGCTGTACATCATTAGCTACGTTTCCATTCACCTATGTTTATAAATATTACATACAAAATGCTTAATGCAAATGCCAAGATTAAATGCCAAGATTTGCATAAATTTGGAAAATGCACATAGAAACTAATGTATACAACTGAGTAGGATCAATCTGTAATCATATAAGAAAAAACATGGATAAACTAAGAAGGAAACACATTTACTGAATAAATTCTAATAGTCATGTGATTTTGTTTAACAGATCATGTGATATGTGCAATGGGGTGGCATTAATGGACAAATCAGTGGACCTACCACATTGCACAACATCTGAAATGTGGTTTTGGTCATTCTAAAATCCCTTATCCCTAATCCTAAAGAGCATTCTCACGCCTACAAAAGCCACTGTGCATTCATAACATTTCATCTTCGTCTTCTGAAGAGCAAGTACTTTATTAGATTAGATTATAAACAATCCCCACAGTGGCTTCTCCTACAACAGCAAATTACATTTTTCTTTTGAATATTTCATGCCAGTCTATCAGGAAGTGACGATTTTGTTCTCTTTTTTCCATTGGATGGAAACAGTGCTTTATTGGCAGGATTTATGCAACATTAGAGTTTTGAGCATAAATTGAACTCACATATTTGTACAGTATGTAAACATAGCTACTGTGCTGTGCTGTGCTTATCCTGACATCTGATGCTGGCTATTCTTCTGAAGTGGACCTGCACAAACACCACTTCCAGTAGGGAGTGTTGAGAACTAGCTCATTTGCATTTAAAGGCACAGATACAAAAAACAGCTTGTATTCCAATAACTCTAATAAATAAATAAAAATGATATTTTCAGTAGTGTATAATAAATGATCTAAAGAGTATTTTGATATATGTTTTGGCATATGTTTTTTTTTTATGCAGCAGATGGGGAAACACCCATACACTCTCTCATTCACTATGGCCAATTTAGTTCATCCAATTTACTTATATCGCATGTCTTTGGAGACATGCACCCGGAGGAAACCCACATGAACACGGGGAGAACATGCAAACTCCACACAGAAATGCTATTATTCAGCCATTGAATAAAATCATCTTAAAACGTCTATAATTATTCAAACAATTTGATTGTTGAAAAGAGATGATTGCTTTTCCTACTAAAGAAGTCAAGGTTTACAGGTTTTTACCTTACTTCAAAATATCTTATTTTGTGTTTAACAGACAAAACTCATTGTTTTGGAACTACTTGAGGCTGAGTGAGTACTTTTGGGTGAACTATCCCTTTAAATATGAAAAGCACGAGCGCCCGAATGCAAGATAACTAGTCAAGTACAAAGATTCAGTCGTCAAGAAGGGTTTGTCAGTCCTCACAATTGTACCCTCCTCAGGTTTTACAGTTCTCATAAATTACAGCTGGGATAAAAGCTCCAATTAGAGGGCAATTTAATCAGTAGGTAGTGTGATCTGTGGTGACGAATTGCGTTTGGCCCTTGTGCTTCAGTCTAGCAGGTGGTTTCAGCGTGCAGAGTTGTCAGCTCTAATGAGAAATGCTGGATGGATGGGAGGTTTTGCAAATCATCGACCGTGGCGATGCTGCACACAACAGCAGGGGCACAAGGCTTTCTAGCCATGGCCCCAGGCTCTCTTTCAATACATTAAGCACTGAGACGTGTAGGAGGAAAGAGGAACACGAGTGGGAGTATTAACTTTATACATCAGGGAGAATGAGGACAGCTCGGAAGGGAAGAAAGAGGCGAGGAGAGAAAGAAAGAGTGAGAGAGAAATTGTAGCTTTCAGACTGACGCGTAGAGTTAATGTTTTGCTCTGCTAAATAAGGCTGAAATTAAGACAGTCTCTGATGCCAGCTGAATGAAAGCATGAATGAAAAGAGCTGCGCATTGGAAAACAGTCTGGGATGAAACACAACAGCTTTAGATTTGCAAATGGAGAGTATGTAAAAACAAATGACTGTTGCTTTTAGCTCTTGCGCTATAATAAATGCTGGTTTCCACACAATTCCTTCATGTTGTTCCAAAACAAATCGATTAAGTTAACTTTATCAACAAAATTAACAAATTTAAGTTGGATGAACATAAAACAATTACGTTGTCCCCCCAAAAAAACTTCAACTCATTTTAGATACATAGTTTGAATAAGCTGCAAACTTAATTTTTTGAGTGTGTAGAAAAGAAATATGTAATTTGCCGTTAGACAAACACACATTGTATGTCTGAAATTATACCATAGTTATTCCGATTGAATTTTAAACTAAATGTTTAGCAAAAACAATAATTTATTCCTCCAAGGTAGCAACATTTTTGGGAGTAGTCAGAATAAAAAGTTTAAAGGATCAGCATTTCTCTAAAATAGAAAACCTTTGTAAGTTGTAACATTATAACTAACAGTGAGTCTGAATGTGAAAGTAAATTATCATTAGACTACAAACAACATCTTGGTTTTTTTTTTTTTTTTTTTTTTTTTCTTGTCTAGTAAACCTGAAGCATGAAGTGTATTAATTCTGAGCAAAGGAGTCTGACACATTAAGCTCAGCAGATCTTTTCAGACCTCTCGGCACCAGATACAGTTTTGAAAGCCAGAGTTCAGAAACACTGCTGACCGATTTCCAGAGGCGGTTTCGACTTAGGAAACTATTAATAAATTCACTGAAAAAGAGACTTTCCAGTAACTTTAGAAATGATATAAGGCTAGACCACTGCAAGCACAAACTGATTTTTCATGTACATGTCAATTTGAATATTTTTAGCTTTTGTCTTTTTTCAATCTAATGTAAAGAAAACATCAAAAAACACATGTGTATATACACACGTTATGTGTATATACTGTATTATTTTGGCATTTAATCAATTTGTGTCTGTAGATTACAGTTACAATACATATTTATATACATATTTAAATAAGTCTCTTTTCTTAAAATTATTTTTTGTTTGTGGGGGCATTTCTGTCTTCTGTATGTGAAAACACACTTTTAGGTATATATATTTTTGGCAGTTAACCATTTTGTTTTTATTGTAGATTTCAATTACAATACCTATTATTTACATATTTACACTCTTTTCTCAAAATTATTATTATTTTTTCTCCTGCAATGATCCATAAATCTCCACTTCAGCAGCACTTGCACAGTTTTATTCATGTCTGTATTCTCAAGGTTTTTTTCGGAGTTTGTTCATGCATAACCTGCCTAATTATGTACAACATTTTAATCTTCAAATAATTGTGAAAATGTATTGTTTTTTTTCTCAGGTTGTTCACATTGTTTTCAGAATTATGAAGTGATAAAAGAGATGTGAGCATATCCATGCAAATGTCAACCTTGCCATGAACAAATAAAGTTATCGCCAAAATTGAAAACCTTTCAAAATTGAAGGTCATTTGAGAGTCTTGTATTTTAAAATACTGTAAAAAAAAAAAAAAACTCAAAAATGTCTCTGGCCACACTTTCAAACCATTTAATTTGATATACCAAAGTCCCACAAGTGCGAATTTCACATCTGTCACATCCATAACAAAGCTTTTCCTCATAAATGCAAAAATGTCAAATAAATTAAAATAATTATTTTTTGTTCTACAGAGAAACTGCTCTCATCCTTTTGATTAGTATTGTTTCTTTGGGTTTTGCAGTTTAATTCACAGAATTAAATTGGAAATTTGATTAAAGATTCTGTGAACACGTTTCGGCTTAAAAGCCTTCCTCAGGATATAAAAACACATCACTGAGACATTTTTAAAATGTTTGAAAAAAATACTTCGATATCTAGATCAAATTAGAAACAGCTGACAACCAGACTCAAGTCATCACCCTAACTAATCAATTAATCAATGTTGTTTTTTTTTTGGTATTTTCTTCCAAGCACCATGTATAGTGGTTGAGAAGCTCCAGATCTAACCTATCTAACTCACTGAAAATGTAAAATTCATTCATTCATTCATTTTCCTTCGGCTTAGTCCCTTTATTCATTAGGGATTGCCACAGCGGAATGAACCGCCAACTTATCCAGCATATGTTTTACACAGCGGATGCCTTTCCAGCTGCAACCCAGTACTGGGAAACATCCATACACACTCATTCATACACTTATACACTACGGTCAATTTAGTTTATTCAATTCACCTGTAGCGCATGTCTTTGGACTGTGGGGGAAACCGGAGCACCTGGAGGAAACCCACACCAACATGGGGAGAACATGCAAACTCCACACAGAAATGCCAACTGACCCAGCCGGGACTCGAACCAGCGACCTTCTTGCTGTGAGGTGACAGTGCTAACCACTGAGCCACCGTGTCACTCAATGTAATAAAAAATTGTTTACAGATTAATATTTTTCCTGTCCCTTAACTCTGTGGTTAGTTTAAAAATAAATAAAAATAAAGCAGTTTCAATATACTGTTAACATATACATTCTCTGTGAATTTCTGTTTCAAGTTTTTGCTGCAAATGGCATATCCATAATGTTGGAATTGCTGATCAAAATCCCCTCTGTTAAAATCTTTGACTGTAATATATATATATATATAAAAAAATTGTCATATTTAATAAATCAATGCCTTATTTGCATATTCAAAACATTTTAGAAAACTATTTTTTGCAATTATTAACGTAATCATCAAACACAAGGAGTAGCCTACGGTGCTAATGATAAGTTAACCCTATTCACCTGCAATATCTTGCCATAAAATGTGTGATGTAATTAAGAGTTAAACATTCTCTCAGTCTCAGTGTTATTAGAAAATGTTTTGTACATCATACGAGGAAGTAGTGTTTACATTGCCCTCTTAAAAGCACAGGCATGACGGACTGAAGGGTATCAGATCCATGATTGGAATAAATGAGGGGCAGAGGCAGGTAAAGGGAAGCCATGCTGCGTGAAACCAGCAGTCAGAGCTGCATTTGTGTGGGCATTTCTGTCAGTGTCTTCTGTATGTGACAGGCGAGCTGTAGGCGAGATATAAATATATATCTTGCACAAAGAATTCACTGACATCAATTACTAGATGTTTCATTTCATGGACTGGATTGGCGTATGAAAGAAGGTGACAGCAGTTACTGTGGTGAAATCCCTTTGAACAGCAGCACTGAAGAAGGCTACTGAGAAACGAATGTGCTGTTGTGTATGCTGACTCTCAGAAGAAAGACTTCATGAAATAATGAATGCTTTTCTATGTTGTATTTTTTGTAAAATCCAATTTTTTCCCCAATTTAATATTTTTTTAGCCTGTAGTCTTTTGTTGATATCACAAGCTGGCAAATGTGTGATTTGCTCTTTGATCTTTGCCAGCCAAAAAAGCAAATAACAGAAGGCAAAATTGATTGTATAGAAAACTGTTATAAAACTGTTAATAAAGAGTCATTAATATTTTCAGTCTAGTTATCATGATTTCACTGAAGCTTATATTAGAGTGCTAACTGCTAATAGACATGGATTAAATTCAAAGAAAAAAAGTGTCAAAGAAAACAATTCTTTAAAAAGCTAAGTTGACCCACATATAAATATTTTGCTATTATTTACTGACCTTCCGGTAACCATTTAGGTCAACACTGACTTTTTATTTAGGTATTGACTTATTGTTTGCAATTATTGTTTGTCTTAAAAGGTTATTTTTTATTTACTTAAAAGAAGTATTTAATAGGCTATTCTAAAAAAAATGAAATTAAAAGATTATATACATGTATGTGACCCCTGACCATGGTCTTAAGTTGCATGTGTATTTGGAATAGCCAAAAATACATAGATTTTTATTTTATGCCAAAAATCATTAAAATATTATGTTAAGATCATCTTCCGTGAATTAATTAAATATATATATATTATATATTATATATTATTATTATTTATTTTTATTTTTTTATGTGTGTGTACAAATAGTACATGATTATATATAAGAGCTTAGATATATAAGAGACCAATTTAAAGGCAATTTTCACACTATTTTTATTTTTTTGCACCCTTAAATTCCAGATTTTCAGATATCGTCATATTCTAACAAACCACACATAAATGGAAAGCTTATTTATTCAACTTTCATGTATAAATCTGACCTTTATGGTTTTGTGGTCCAGGTCACATACTGTATGCAAAATATCGAAATCAATATTTCCATAATTAATTAAACCACTAATATAGCCTATTTAGAAGAGGGATTGAAAACAAGAGGAGCAAATTTGAGCAAAAAGGCTACTGCTTTTGTATAGTTTGTGCTTGCTGTTTCATAATCATCTGCAACATTGAAGCTAGCAATGAAAATATATTTTGAAATATGTTACAAAAAACTGCCTCCATCTCCTGTAAGAAACCAAGACTGTTTCACATTTGCTTCTTCATTGTAAAAGCATCTTTGGAATAACTGATTAGCTGTTATGCAATTCTCAAAACTGTTGTGACAAACAACACATCAGCACTTAACTTTTTAGTTTTCCCTGATTCTGGAGTAATAATTAGACAAAGAATATTTTCCTATTTGTAGTTTAAAAAGTCAGAAACTAACAGCACTTGGATCATTTATTTATTTATTCTTGGCAAGAGGTTAGGAATGATAAGAGGCTGAGAAAATGTGAACTGTCCCTTTAATTCTAGTCTTTTACTTTTTTGTGTGTCTGTGTGTAGATTCTTTACAATACTGCTGGAAAATATTCACCCACACACCATTAAGGTGACCTATATGTTTAATCATGAGGTGTTTAAACAATTACATGTTCAAGGAAAAATCTCTAGAGCGTGCTTAAGATGTTATGAAGTCATAACCCACAACAACTGCTGTTCGTTTTCTAGATGTGGAGCCTCACATGTGACAGCAATAAAGCGATGATGTCATTCTGAGCGAGATTAACGGAAGAGGCCAGAGAAAACTGACCAGTGGCAGAGGAAATGTTAGCTTTTGAAAGACAGCCATATTCCCATTCGCCTTACTGAGAGTTAAATGTCACCGATGAGCTCCACGTTCCCTCAGTGCTCCCTTGTCTCTGGGGTGGACGATGACCACGTATAATCTTGAAAAATTTCCCAAAAGCCTTAGAGTCTCTAAAGAAATAACACTATTGAGATCAAACCAGATTCTCATGGCAATTGGGAGTCACGTGAATGGCTAAACGAATAACTCTCATTTTATTTAGATGAGCCCTCATAATGCTTATGGCTAACTGTGCATATTTCTTAAGGCTCACTGGGATTACTTTTGCTCAAATTTATCATCAGCATTTTGTCTAAAATCATCAAGACATTTTTTGTGGTGAATGTGTAAAATCAATTCCTGATGTTAGCTTAATGAAAAACAGAAATATTTCAGTTACATTAATCTTGGCTGTACCTGAAATCACCCCTA
Source organism: Danio jaintianensis (assembly GCA_903798115.1). Lineage (NCBI taxonomy): Eukaryota > Metazoa > Chordata > Actinopteri > Cypriniformes > Danionidae > Danio > Danio jaintianensis. The sequence goes on along the minus strand of CAIGQV010018227.1, from coordinate 22,138,297 downwards.
TACCATTAAATAGTGCACTATTTGAGGGAGCAGCCATTTGTATTAGTGTCCAAAGCTATAATGAATGTTCTGCACTCAAGCAATCCCATAATGCACCATAATAGGGACTGTACAACCAATCTAAACTCAATGGCTAGAGAATTCCCATAATGCACTGTGAGAGTTTTCGCACTGAATTGTGTTGTCATGTCTGACCACAAGTTGGCATCCACACCAGAATCCTATTGGTGTAAGTTTCTAAATATTATATATGTATATGTGTGTGTGTGTGTGTGTGTGCGTGTGCGTGTGCGCGCGTGTGTGTGTGTGTGTGTGTGTGTGTGTGTGTGTGTGTGTGTGTGCGTGCGTGTGTGCGTGCGTGTGTGTGCGTGTGGTATGTGAGGGATAGTCAACGGCTTGCCATGTGTTAACGGATTTTAATGCATCACGTGGAAACGAAGAACCGCCCGACGCAAACTGAATTATATATCGAATTAAGCGAATTATATATCCCTCAAAACTCACAATACATGTAAAAATGCCTTTGTGTGCATTTGTTTTTAATCTTTATAATAAAAAGCAAGTTAAAGCTGTACTACACCCAAAAATTACAATTCTGTCATCATTTACTCACTCTTCACTTCGTGTAAAACCTATAATAGTTTCTTTCTTCTGTTGAACACAAGTAGATATTTTGAAGGATGCTGTTTGCTAATATTGTCCCAAATATTAACACATTTTCTTTTAAGGATTAAAAACAAGTATAAAGTAAATTATGAGATAAGATCAGTGGTGGACAAAGTTGGGCACTTAAAAAGGAAATACAGATATTACTCCAGTAGAAGTATATGACTTTTTCAATATTATTTTTACAATATTTTACAATATTACTTATATTGTCAAAGTACAAAAGCACTTGATTTTTTAATTACTTTAGTAATAATAGTAAAAGTACCTCCTGATGAATGTTTATTTTGCAAGAAAGTTGTCATACCAAAAGTTGTTATACTCCGATAATTCATGATAAATCAAGTAAAACATAAACATGTGAAACCACATTCACACGTTGAATCCCATTCAAATCAGTTTGTAAAATCAGTAAATCATTTACTGAAAACTCACTCTGAAAAGATCGTTTGAATCAGTGAATCATTTACTGCAGACTCACACTGAACAGCTCATTTGAATCAGTGAGTTGTTGAATCGTGAACAGATGTCAGTACAATTCACAAATCAATTGTTCAGTGCAATTTGTGAACCCAATTAAGAGGCTGTAATAGAATTATAATGTCAAAGTTTAAAGTATTATTCCACAGTTTTCTGTTTTCTCAACGAGTCAAAGTATAAAACTGCAACAAGTGTAGCATTGCAATAACAAAATAATTAACGTATAGCTTAACTTTGCGACAATATTTTATTGAAGCCCTGCACAACATTCATACTTTAGTAGCTACTGGAAAAAGCTACATTGTATCATAGCTAGCTACCCCCCAACACTGCAGACTGGATCCAGACCCAGTTCAGCAGTCGGATGCAGGACAAATTCCAATTGTAAATGTGCTTCTTAATGAACACACCAGACTTGTGTTTTAATAGACATATTTTAAACACCAGATGACAATGACGATTAACAAAGACGTGTAAAATGATCTGACTCAGAAAGCGTTTCAGTCTTGTTGGCATCTCCGTCAAAGTCATGTGAGGAATAAACACACGTGCTTTATGTCAACTGGTTTTGAGCAGCTGGATTTTTCTGTTTCAATTAGTGTTCCAAGTATGTCAGTCTTAATGGGAAATCTGCTTCATCCATCCTAACTGAGTGACAGCGTAATTAAAGGACTGACATATTCTGTCAGACACATTTAATGAATATTATGTGGGTGGGAAAAGAAACAGTTTATATATATATATATATATAGTCACCTACAAGTGAAATCCTTCAAGTGAATAATTTGTCCAACAAAGAAAGCTGGTCATGTCACTTTTCTTTTTAATGTTACATTCAAACACAACACATTTTCAAATTTAAAAAAGAAAAGAAAAGATAAAGGACTTTGTATGTATTTCTTTTATTATTTCGAAAATGATACTTTTTATTGCCTCCATGTAAACTAAAAAAATGTGTTTTGAAAAACAGAACAAACAAAACAACAAAATGCCAGACAACATACTCTATCTGTGTGTGTGCAGATGTGTAGTGTATCTTTACAAAGTGACATCGCCAAAGTGATATGCAAAAAACCATATTGTTAGTTATTTTGAATCTGTGAATGGTGTTTATTTTGACAACATTGTTGCCTGTACAATATACTTATATACATTATACTATGTTGCTTATACAATTTCTTTTCATTTTTTGCTCATTGTTGTGGAAATGTACCCTAAGATGGAATACGCAGACAGTAATTTAAATAACCTAAAAATATACCCAAAACATGAGGGTTGTTGTATACTCAAAAAATATGGGTTGTTTCAACTCAAATTTGGGGGAAATTCCATCGTGATTTTAAGCATTTTTGTAGGATTTTGGGTCCTGCATTCTATGTTTAACTATAGCTGGAGTAGCTTTTACATAAAGTACACACTGTGTTCTAAGTGTCAAGTCACACTGAGGACAGTGTCAGAAGTCTTGTCCTTTGAGAGATTTTGGAATATGTACATGTGCTCCGTCCCTGACCATCTGTGGTAAACACTGAAACTGAACAACAATGATAATTGAAGAAAATGATGAGGCCATGCACTCAGTCAAATAACCAGAAAAAAAAAAGAAAATAAAAAGACATGGTCTGCCTTAATGGTACTGACAAAAGTCAATTTCAAGGATGTGGAGCAGTCAAAGGGACTGTTGCTACGGGAACCGTCTTTAGATAGTATATATGGTGATGTTTTACACACACATGCAAATAACCAAAAGCATCCTAAGGGCTTCTTAAGGACATGAGGATATATAATTTAACAATGTAACTAATTAACCCCACAAAAATGCTATTTAGTTTCAGGTTCAATTCAAGCTGTTACAGCAATTTCTGAGTACTAATTGTTTCTACATAATTTTTTTTGTCTACTTCTACATAAATAAGTTTAGTTGCTGATTTAAAATCTAATTGTATAAGTAAACGTTACATAATATTAAAATTACTTCATAGAGTTGACAAACTTTGATGTTGGCTTGACATGTTAACATAATGTTAGCATAATGTTTCTAATATGAATTATCAAGTCAGTATGCTTCTAGCAAGAACTAGCAAGCTGTTTAAAATAAATATGTTGTTAGCATATGCCAAAATATTTCTAACAAGAATTAGCATGTTGTTAGCTTTAGTATAACATGACAGTTGCTAGTATGAATTAATATCAGCATGAATTTTCATGTTGCTAGAATTAATAACCTTGGTTATTAATTCCTAGCATGAATTAGCATGTTGCTCACAACAGTTAACTTGTTGTGATGTTGTATAGAATTACCACAACAGATTAATTCAAGTGCTGTAGTATGGGCCAAAAATACTATTTACTGTAATATTTGCTAAAAATATATCATGTGGGTATGTTTAGGAAGAATTATGTTAACATGATTTTAGCAACATTTAACATTGCTAGAATTATATGAAAGATGTCACCAGATTTTTAAAAATTAACCAAATCGTTAACATAAAAAAATATCTTACAACAGAAATTTATCAACAAATTCTCATTTAGAATAGTTTGAAATTTGTTTCCATTTTCCTTTTTAACTTTTTTATCTTAACAGATATAAAGACAAAAATGCAAGATAGTCTAATACAGCATTGCTTCCTTCGTTGCAATATTTTCATATGATCTAGCATCAAGTGCATTTCCTTTACTCTGGAATGACATGACAAATGAAGGAGTAGCATCTCAGCAGGATGGAGTGTCTCATCTGGTTTGGTCAGTGTAAATGTGTGTGTGAGCAGCTGTAAGTGAGTGATGCTGTGCTTCTGCACCTTTCCTTCAGGCTGTATGTAGTGCACAGGCAGCTGACAGCAAAATGACCCCTGACGAAATCTCTGCTCCGCTGAGATACTGCCTGCTCGGGGCACTGGTCTGTTTCCATGCCAAAGCACCTAGTTCGCCTGTAGAGAAAATCTGATGAAAATGTGGATCTTCAGTGGGAATTGTTCAGAAGTAAAATCTCACAAAATCCTGTCAGGAAGATATCTGGGTTTTATTTAGTCTCCAAAGCAGAAAGAGATATGAAATGATACTGTGCTTTGTATTTTGAAGGACCAGGTCACCACATTAGTTGAGGGACCACAAACATGATGATGTCATGATAAACTGATGCTTATGTAATGATGACTGATGTATTTAGATTCCAACAGAATGTGCTGTGATTGGTCAGTATTGTTGGGGTCTGTCCATTTACCTGAAGGCCACTAAACAAGATATGAACCTGCTTTTATAGATATATTTTATTATAACAAAGATCATAATTAATGAAAAACATTTGTTCTTGCACTAACTGACAAGCCTCTATGCATGCTGTATTTTGCATATTCTTATTATAATTAAATTTCATAATTTATTCATTCATTCATTCATTTTCTTTTTGGCTTAGTCCCTTTATTAATCTGGGGTCGCCACAGCGGAATGAACCGCCAACTTATCCAGAATGTTTTACGCAGCGGATGCCCTTCCAGCTGCAACCCATCACTGGGAAACACCCATACACGCTCATTCACACACATACACTACGGACAATTTAGCTTACCCAATTCACCTATAGTGCATGTCTTTGGACTGTGGGGGAAACCGGAGCACTCGGAGGAAACTCACGCGAACATGGGGAGAACATGCAAACTCCACACAGAAGTGCCAACTGACCCAGCCGAGGCTCGAACCAGCGACCTTCTTGCTGTGAGGCGATCGTGCTACCCACTGCGCCACCGTGATGCCCTAATTTCATAATTGTAATAATAATAATTATATTTTAGACCTTTCCAGACTTGTCATACATACTGTTCTCCTATCCATGAACAAATTGGCCAGTAAGGACCTTTTTCTGTTAACAAAGAAGTTATTAGTTCCTGATAACCCATGAGATTTTAATGCATAATTCATGCATTAATTCATTGTGATTCATGTACCCTTACCATAAAGCGTTACCAAAGACTTTGTCATGCATTTGCTCACAGATGGAGATGTGTCTAAATAGGTTTATATTGCTGCCTTTGTGATTAGACACAACCCAGCCCCCCAGCCACTTCAAAAATTATTTGTACAAATCTACATGATTCACGTAAATGACCTACTTCAAGATGAAAACTACAAAAATTGCCAAAAGGTGATAAGTTTGCACCCCTGATTATTATCATTATCAAGCATTCTGACACTGTTTTATACTCACTTTTCCAAACATTTCCAAATTCATATATATAAAATTAGTTCTACAAATGTAGCTTTTTAGAAGCACTCGATTATAGAATATTAGATTACAGAGTACTATAAAACAGAACTGGATTTAGTTGCACACTAAAGGTTGATTATGAAATGCACAATACAAACAACTGAATAATTAATCAGCATGGGAGAAGTCAGCTTGAATATGTCAATACAGGCATTTATTGACATTGCAAGAGGTAAATCACCTCACTGTAAAATGTTTTTCACTCATTTGCCTTTATTAACTGTGAAATTTGTATTGACAGAATAGTGTGATGATTCTTGGAACAGACGACTCGGCTTGTCTTTCACCCGATGGATTCCAGTTATTTACAAAACATTCAAAATGAGAACAGTTTTAGTAACAGCACATGATTTTCCAAGAAATATCTCATCATAGGCAATTCATGAAGTTATGACAGAACACAGTGCAGCATGGAAAATGCATTTGTGCTGTTAAACATAACAGCAGATAAGAATGAAAATAACACTGAAAAGAAACATCTGAATTTTATCCCATAAGCTGTGCCACACAATTCAATCAATTGTTTGTTTGAATTTTTTCTAAATATGAACCGAATGTCAACATAGCCTAAATTGTTCATTGGATATTGAACAATAGTGCCACCTAGAGTTGAACTCACATACATATAACTGCACACATTTTAACGTCAAAGTCAGAAAATGGCTTGAGATACTGGCAAAAAATTTTTTTAAACATACCAGAAAAAAGATTCCCTGTTTAAAAAAAACAACAACAACAACATTATTATTTAGTGTCTATTATTACTATCACACTAGACTGAAATAGGACTTTAAGGCTTCAGAAATTTTCTCTTTGAAAATCGACTATCACTTGGAATGTTAAAAATGCTTATATTTTATAGAATATTACTTACATAAAATGAGGGCCATGATAAATATTGAAGTGTTCAAGCAAATACAATGTATTTTAATGGTCTACTAAATATAAAAATACAAAATATATTTCTGAAGTTACAAAACAAATTCTAAACATTAAGAAAATGCTGAAAACGTTTCTTAGATTGTTTTGAGACAATCCACCATCCCAGGTGATATATAAATGTATATATTAAAGCACACATTTGGAATGAAAACAGAGATTAAAAAGACTTAAATATGCCCATTAAAAATCCACTGATATTAAAAAATAAACCATGGTTTTCAACACCACTTGAACTCTTTCATTACTATTGGATTGATTTTTTTTTTTGTGGAATGTGAAAGTGATTTGTGTTGTTTAATAAAATACTAAAATGTTGGTAACATTTTACAATGAGGTCTCATCGGTTAATGCAACAAACAAAAATGGTTATATATATTTTTACAGCCACAATTATAAAAAAAAAATGAATTCAGAATTCAGAGTTCAGTGTTTATGTTCATAGAGCATTAACAAATGTTATATAATGTGTTAGTAAAGTAACTAAAATTACCATTGACTAAGATTAATAAATGCTATAAATAAAAAATTTAAATAATAGTAATAAAACAATTTTTGATAAAAATAATAAAGCATTGCTAACTCTGTCTTCTTATTAAAGGGTTAGTTCATCCCAAAATAAAAGTTCTGTCATCCATTTTATTAGAAATGTGTTCATCTTCAGAACAAAGAAGAAGATATTTTTCAAACAACTCTGAAGGTTGATCCATCCAATACTTCCAAACTGCTTCAAAACGTTCAAAATATATCTATGAATAAAGCCGTTTTATGCCTTTGTGTCTTCTGAAGAGACACGCTCTTTATTTATTATTTCTTTTTACAAAACTTTAGCCTCCATGATCACTTTATTCATTGTAAACTTTGATCAATGTTTGTATGTGTGGTGGAAAAAAGCCTAAAATTAAAAACAATCCTCATACAAAAATCTTAGAGTAAATAAAAAAAAGGCTTCATTTGTTATAACACCGGATGTAATGATGCAAATATTCTTATTTTGATGTTTTATTTTACCTTCGTCAGGAAACAGACAAACAATTTGACTCAATGCCTTCCTCGGTGTGTAGTGTAAAGTAAAAAAGGACGCATTTGTGTCTGTTTCCTAATGAACGTAAAATAAAACGTGAAAACAAGAATATTCGTATGACTGCAGATCATTACTTCCTGTATTTGCAATTATCTAACGCCTCAACGTACTAGGTAAAAAAAAAGTAGTTACGAAAATGCGTGGTAAAATCTACATCGTTGACAATCTCATTTGTGTTAAGTCTTTTTGTTTTGAATGACACGTTGCTGAACTTTCATCATAATGTAAACTAACAATTTTAACCCATTATAGTACATTAACATTAAAAACTGAAACCTCTTCATAAAATGTTACCAAAAAATCTTCTATTCTGCCGTGTTCTTATTAAACACATCACAGATACTAACTTGCGTTTTAGAAACGGCTAGCGCAGGATACAGCGGCTCACTGAACGTGTGCTCAAAGCTATAGAGCAAAGAAAGAGCGCCATCTCTGGCCACACTGTAAAATGACAAGCGGCCCTCATTCAAATTCAGCAACACCCCGACTTTGCGGAGATCGGTTGCACAAACGGCTGAAGCCACTTTATCATGTAGAGCTTCCACCTTCCCCTTCTCATAAATTAAACACCAAGAATTAGGGTAGAAGCCAATACGACAGACATCTTTTTGCCCCTTTCTGCCAATCTGCCCATCGCAGACGCCCACCTTCCAGCGCCCCTCATCCAGAGAAACCTCCACTTCCCAATAACAGCAGCCCTTGTCTATGGCATCAGATCCCAGCACCTGAGGGAAGATGTTGAAGCGTGTATCCTGTTCGCTGTAGTCCTGCTGGGTCTCGCTGTACTGGACCGACCTGTTCTCATTGGACAGCAGCAGCTTTGGATGGACAGTATCAGGATCCAGAGTTGGGCTTATCCCATCTGTGGATGAAAATTAAAAAGAATCAGCTGTCGGATGTAATGTTCGAGGCTGTCAGTCAAAGACTTTGCTGTAGGCTCACTTATTGGATTTGTTTCACCAGGCAAAGTGAATAAAAAGGCACATGTCAAATGACAAAAAGCTGTCATAATGGTGTAATGAAGATAAATGTACTGTAGGTAGGGTGGCTGAGGGTATGTTGTAATTCTTTTTAATGTTTTTATAACTCATTGTCTTTTCATTTTTTACATATGTATTTTAAAGTACAGTTGGTGTCATTAACAAATACCTTACAGACCTTACTTATTTTTATACATAAAAAAATATAAAAAAATAAACATTTCAGTTTGGAGTCATTAAAGGTCATGAAACCCTCAAAAAAATACACATCATAATGTACATGTCACTCATATAGTTTAGAATGGGGAAAAGTTCTGCCTTCTAGAACAGGAGCCAATCATTGAACTGCCATTTATAGACTGCCATTTCTGTGGGAGAGGGGCTCGGACTAGACGTGTGTTTTTACGGCAGTTTCTGCAATTGTTATAAACCCTATGGGGTCGGCAAAAGCACTGGAATCTCAGCGAATAGTTGCTTCACAGACATGAAAAAAATGTCCGCTTAAAGCTTGAAATCTCTTCTTTTAAACAAACCAACTGCATTTGAAAACAAATGTTCTCTGGTTTTGTAATCTGTATGAAACAAACGCGAGGTACAGTCTGTCATGTCAAACATATATCACATGACAGCAACTACTCAAACACCAAGAAACTTGTAAACAAAAAGGTCGCTGTCATTTTGGGAGGAGATTTGCCATCAAGACCAAGATAAGAATTACTTCAGAAGACTCGTAAACATAAACAGCCTTAAAGGAGGGTAGTGTCGTGATCTCGTGGTTTTACATATGATTTTTAGCTAGAGTCAGTATGGGCCACTGACAGATGACAGTTAATTGCTCTCCTCTTTCTCTCCTGCTTTGCCCCATCATGCCCATTGCCCTGCCTTCTGCTCACAGATTTCCACACCCATTTAAGTAGCATTTTTTGAAAAAAAAAAAAAAAGATTCTGAGGTAGACTTGAATTGAATGAGCAGGGTTTCATGAACCTTTAATTAACACCTCACAGACATTTCATCTTTTTTTTCTTTTTTTTATTCATACAAAAATACAACTTAAATAAACACTACAATTTGGGGTCATTAATGTCATGTTATTGGTTTATTTTAGTAAATTATGTTTTATTTCCTACTCCTGTGTTGTGTGGTTTCTACAACACATTATATAATACTTACAAGTGTTCACAGAGTCTACATTTATTTGATAAAAAAAATATATAGTAAATAAAGTTTTGTTTAACATTTTCTTTCAGAAATTTAATTCTAATTTTAGTACTAGTGTTATGACCTATGTTGCAAGACAGGGTGGATTTCTGCCCAGTTGTGTGTTTTTTTTTTTTTTTGCTTGATGCATGTACTTCATCTAATCAGTCCTGTTGTTACTAAACACACACTCACACGGCAGAGCCAACAACAAATCAGCATTTTCTGCCTGTCAAGAGTAATAGATCACGACAGGCAGACATGATGATTCATGACATGAGTGCTGTGTTTTTAGCTCAATAAGGGATCTGATTTTGAACTTGTAGCTGTATATTAAGAAGATTGCTATGCTAAAGAGGCATAATCTGTTGCAGGTAGAGAAGAGTGGGAAAATGACATGACTGAAACCATAGATTGTCCTTTTTGAAGTTGGAGGTTAAATGTTCATTGGTTAACATGGAAATAGAATTTTACCCAGGGGTGCACATAAATGAGATGCAGGTGCGCATGCATGATCAGATACGCTGCTAAAAAGCACTTTCATGTACCATTAACTATTTTTCTATCCACTTATTTTTAAGCTCATTTTGAACTCTTGAATAAAACAATGTTTAATGGAAATGTCAAGATGTGCATACATTTTGAAAATGATAAAAAAAATGATTTTCTCTGATAAGAAATATGAGCATAAACTTTGATTGAAACACATTTACTGAATAAATTCTAGAATGTGCTTACATTTTTTTTATGTGATTTTGTTTTAACAGATCATGTATAGGCCTGTCACAATAATCAATATATCGACTTATCGCACAACACATGGACATGACCTTAATCATTTTTGATGATGCAATATATAATGGCCCATACATAAAAACCAATTCTAGCAACATTTTAGCTGATTGCGCAACATCTCTATCTCTATTGGAGGTGTCAGTGTCAGTATGGTTAAGAAAACACTATAGTATTTACTATAAATTACTATAGTATGTTTTCATGTGGGTGTCTGACAACTGAAATTAGATCTGGTAGCAGATATCGCAGCCTCTGTTACTTTTTACTTTGCACTTTTTTGGTAACATTTATTATTATTTATTTATTTAGGATATACGTTTTCACATTCTGATTCCAATGCCTAATTATTCAATTGCTAAAATGACTATAATTAAATGAAATATTCTTAAGAATAAAGTATTATGTGTTCTTTAGAAGTGTGTACTTGCATCGTGATGATATTAGATTGTCATTCTGGCATTATATAATGAGTGTCTTAATTAGAGTCTTAAAATGACTAATATCACTAATAATATCAACCTAGGCTCATTCTGAAAACGTACCTCTATATACATTTTTGGACAGCGGCAAATACGTCCCAGGAGGTATGTTTTTTTTGCAGTTTTTGTTTTCGCGAATCCACCAGAAGCCGCTGTGTACGCTTTTTGACATCTTAACTTTCTCTCACGAGTGCCATTCGCGCCTGCTGTTCTCACGTAAATCCACCAGAGGCCGCTGTTGACTGACTGAATGACTGACCGATCGACTGACCCACCCTCCTCCTTCCCTAAACCCAACCAATAGTGTTTTCAAAAGCATTGACTGACCCGCCCACCCACTTCCCTAAACCCAACCGCCAATTTTAAAAAGCAATCCAGAAAAAGAAAAGCCTTCGCCTGATTTTTACCATGTTTTCAGATTTTACCACATTCTCACCCTGTTATTTATTTGTTTATTTTATTTTTTGGCTTTTGTTTTTGTCCTACCCGTTTTCTGGAACCGTTCCTCACCGGACTCGAACCCCGTCATCGTGGTCAACTCCTCTCTGCATCTCAAGTCCACCAATGTACATGGCGAGCTAACTGGACAAACTGGTAACAGCGGGAAAGCCGTCCATATGGAGGTAAGCGTGAAAAGGAACGGCGTCATACCGCCCCATAGCATTCGTTTTAAAGACGAAATGCAGCCATACGTACTTCTGGCTACATAATTCGCGATCTCCAGAAACGTATATAGGGCTCCGTTTTCAGAATGAGCCTATGTTGATAATATCGTTTATCGCAATATATTTTGGAGCAATATATTGTACAACAAAAAATAGATATCGTGACAGGCCTAATCATGTAACAAAAATGGGTGCGATTGGACGGCATTAACAGACAAACCAATGGACCAACCACATTGTAAAACGTTGTTTTGGTCATTCTAAAATCCTTTAACCAAAGTCTGTCATTAAAGTGGTTCAGTGTTAATGAGGCTGGTCTCAAAAAGAGCAGTCTTGTGCCTCCAAAAGCCACCGTACGTTTTGTCTCATAATTTAAATTTAGAAGAATTTATTATATAATAAAAAAGGCCAGTGACAGGACAGTGGCTTTTTCCACCACAGCTTATTCCATTTTTCTTTTTGATATTTGGCACCAGTTTATCAGGAAGTGACGATTTTGCTCTCTTTGGCTCATTGGATGGAAACAGTGTTTTTTTCGCAAATGTTTTATGTGATATTCTGGTTTTGCGCATAAGTTTAATTTGCTAAGATCACTGCTAATGTTGTTGCCATTATGGGACTTTGCTACCCAAGTTATTGCAACATAAGGAACTTTTGTTGCTAGAAATGCTAGAAAAAGAGTTGCTATAGCTGTGTAAACATTGCAAATGTTTGTTATATAATGCTATTTGTTTTGTAATAAGCGGTGCCAGTAGGCAAGATTTCATTTTGGCATGAATCGAATGCTGCGGGACATGGGCTCATGCAGCTTTTCCATGCTTGTGGCTTAAACTAGGAAGAATAAATAAAGTTGGTCTCTGTGTACAGAGTTGCAGCCAACTTTAGTGTTCACAATGGCGTTTGTGCCCAAACTACTTTAGATAGTGTTCAAGCAGCTGAGCTTTTATTTACAGGAAAGGGGCACAAAAGTCAAGATTTTCACATCTGTGCCATAAACTGTCATTTGGAGAGAACCAGAACAAAAAAAATGTTATGTGCACCCCTGATTATATCACATTCCTTTTGTAGAATATGTTTTGTCCGAGAGCACGTTATGGAGTCAATTCTAGTGATTGTTTTGTATGATTTATAGTATGAAGCATGCAAAAGACTCACATAGCAGTCTGAAAGGGTCTCTGTGAGGCAGTGAAATGAGCACAGTCTCCAGTCTCCTCTCGGTCCACTCATGAAGACACTCCAGTCGCTCTTGATTTATCTCATGAGGAGCTCTGAGGTTTTGCACTGGATCAGAAAGTCCAGTCAGTCTGAATGAGCACAGGATGGTTAACAAAAATGAATCAAATGAGCATGATTATCAAAATCAACAAATAATGAAGTCATTGTACTTACTGTCCTGCTATCTTGCTGTATTCCTGAAATAAACAGTAACAGTCACATTACATATACAATTTTACTAAAATAAAATACTAAACATGCATTAGGGCTGTGCAATATGACAATATATATTGTATGGATGTAAATAAAAAGTCTATCGCTTTATATTGTGCCCTATCATTATTTCACAATGTCACAGAATACATTGTTGATGGTAATACTTTTTCATCATTTGGAAGACCGCAATCTTACACAGTGTGTATTATTATTAATATTATAGCCTTTATTTTACCAGGAAAAAAGCACATTGAGAATAAAAATCTCTTTTAAAAGAGCGTCCTGGCCAAGACTAAGCAGTATAAAGTTCACATGGGTTTAACAAAAATAACAGATCTTTTTAAAAGTATGCAGTGAAACCAACAAACTGCAACTTTGTTTGCAGGTTATTCCATGCGCAATGTGCTGCATATTTAAAAGCCTTTTTTCCCATTTTCCCAAAACAAATTTATAAAAATAAATAAAAATAAAAGTTGCAAGCTTGAATGTACATTGTTTACATTTTGCATTCTACTTAGCAATATTTTATGTTAAGCTTGTAATCATCAGATTTTAAAAAGTGTTTTATATTTCATTAATATTTCCACATTCTCAAGCAAACACTTGCTCTAAAGTTCTGAATAAAGTGAGAAAAATAATCACATATGAATGAGAACATTTTTGATTATATATTTAAAAAATAAACAGTTATTTACACACACACACACACACACACACACACACACACACACACACACACACACGCAGGCAGGCACGCACACACACACACACACAGACACAGTAGACAACATTAAAAGTGGATCATCACCGTTCATCAAACTTAATTAACCATAATTGACATTTTGGAAAAACTTTTTTTAAGCACTTCAAATGTTGACTACAATATGAATATAAAAACTATTTTTTAATTGAATTTCTGGAAAAGGTACTAATGATGTATATCATTATCAGAATATAAGGCAACTTGTATTGTGATATGCGATTTTTGTCATTATCACCCAGTTCTAAAACACATTATTATGAATCCGCAAACTGTGGCTTGTCATACCATGATGAAGGCCTGGTCCTGGTACTGTGATGCCACTTCATTATTGGTCATTCCATGCAGGGTGTTTAATATGCTCTGGCTCGACATCAAGGCACCCTGTAAAGTGTGCAGCTGCTTTTCAATGCTTCCCAGCACTCTATTCTCTTCCTTGGACACACAGAGTAACGCCTGCTCCTGCTCTTGCTCCAGAGCCTCCTGCATGGCATGATACTGCTGCAAAACAGCTGCTCGCACATCCTCCAGCCCCAACTACAGAAAACGTAAGAGTTACTGTGCAAACTTTGACCATCTTGGTTCATGCTATCTGCTGTTAAGTATGAAATATTGTTTCTGGGTCCAAGCCTCTCCTCATTTGAAGTAAAAAAAATTTTTATAATAATAATAATAATAACTGTAAATATGTTTATGATATTTTAGTCATATAAAAAATTTAGAAAAGAATCACTGTCTGAACATCTGAGATTAGACATGGATATAAATATAATCATGATTTTCAATACACTGAGCATATATTAGTACTAATTGTTTTTCACTTTTGACATATGATGTCAAAACCTAGAATCTGTGACACGTCATGTCAGAGTTAACAAACAGATTATTCTCTTTAAAATATTTTATTTTTGTCTACTTACAGTTCTGTTCTTTATTTTCTGTTATTCTTAAATTTGCCTCATAAATAAAATAATGAGTTACAGTTGACTTCCATATTAAAGCTTCATTTCATGTTTAGGTTGGTCCAGTTTTAGAAATATGAGTTAACATTAAGAAAATAAAATATTTCTAAAGCATTTATTAGTGTCAGATAATGTCAATGTCAAGATTTAAGTAAATCTATTACGTTTATTTAACTGTAAAGTCTAGAGCTAACATGAACTAACAATCAACAACATTATTTTTATTAACTAACAATTGTTTCTTGCACAGACCAATCACATTACTTTATAAGACATCAATCAATGTATCATCAGGTGCCAATGGTAATATAATATATATTTTGTATAATTATATATATTGTATATATAATTACATATTTTGACTCTTTGTTTGTTGATTTTCATTTTATGAATCACCAAAAACCACTGTTTAAAATAAAAAATATCTTTAATGTTCTACTGAAGAATATCATCTGCATCTTGGTAAAACCGCAACTTGTATTTTTTGGTGAACTATCCCTTTAATGT
Source organism: Danio jaintianensis (assembly GCA_903798115.1). Taxonomy (NCBI): domain Eukaryota; kingdom Metazoa; phylum Chordata; class Actinopteri; order Cypriniformes; family Danionidae; genus Danio; species Danio jaintianensis. The sequence continues at coordinate 22,123,090 of CAIGQV010018227.1, read as the reverse complement.
CCTTATTATTTTATTTATAGATATAACATTTTTACTTTATTTTAATGACCAAAATAGCATTTAAAAATATCCACCATGTGTTTTACGTTTGGCTTCTATTATTGACATACTATTTTATTTCAGTTAACATCATTTATTTTTTATAAATGGATTGGACATTCAACATTGGATCCAAGAGTTCTGAAAACATGAATAAGCCAACAAAACATGTAATATCAAACAAACAAGTAAGTAAATAAAATTCCACAGGTAAATTAACAAAATGTTGGTACACTTACCTGAACAAAATGCTTTTTCTCACTGAGCTCAGAGACTTTTTCCTGAATGGACTTTTCTGTTGTTTGTAGTTTTTGCATCTCATCCTTCAGCGAGCCCTGAGAAATGAATATAGACAAACCAATGAGTGACTTCAAAATAAAAATAAAAACTCTCTCATTAGTTCAAAAGTTTGGGGTCAAGAAGATTTTTTTTTTTTTAATGAAATGTATATTTTATTCAGAAAGGATGTATTAGGTTGATCAAATGTGATATTAAACACATTTATAATACTATTAAAGATTCATATATAATCTGTTCTTTTGAACTTAATATATTATTCATCAAAGAATGTAGAACAGTTTCCAAAGGTTTTCAACATTGATAAGAGATGTTCCTTTAGCACTAAATCAGCATATTTTTTTCTGAAAGATCATGTGACACTGAAGACCGCTTTGCCACAGGAAAAACAATATTTTATAACCCATTAAAATAAAATAAAAAAGAAAGAAAGTTAAACGTGTCATGTGAAAAGGGTCCATTAACAACCTCAAACAGTCCCTCACCCTGAGCTGCTGCTCTGCCTCGCGGATGCTGATACACTCATGGCCCTTGTGCAATCCAACCAGCGAACACACGGTGCAAACACACACTGCGCATGACCGACAATAGATCCGGTTCATCTCCTGGTGCTCCTGGCACCTCCAGAGAGACACGTCCTCCACAGCATTCACCAGCGGGTGGCTCTTGAACACCGGCTTCTCCAGGTGATCCCGCAGATGCTCCGTGCACATGGACGCCCCACAAACCAGGCAGGTCTTCACCGCCACCTTCTGCTCTGAACTGGGACAGTAATGGCAGGGAATAGAGCTGCTTTTGGAGAGTCTCTCTGGCGACGCTGCAGGGACACTGAGGCCATCTTCAAGATTTAAAGTGTTGTGGTTTTCTTGTCTTCCATGTGAATGGGAGTTTGCATTGACTGCTGCCGTCTCATTGGCTTTAGAAGAGGTCATTGGTGGTGTGTTGCTTGTCCTGGGTGAGTCCATGTCATTGTGGGATTCCAGAGGAACATGCTGAGAGGAACTCGTCCTGTCTGGAGATGAATCTGCTTGAGGAGAGGTGGTCTCGTTTATTTCGGGGGGTGTGCATTGTGTTGATGTGTCACTGGTTGAGGTGGTTCTCCTGAGCATTGATGGAGACTGGCTTTCAGATGGACGCTCGTCTGCTGTGGCTCTTCTTTTCTTTGGTATTGATGTGTCTTCATCAGAGTCTGCAATGTTGATTACATCATTGAAGTTGAATGATCCTGTGCTGACTCCAAGTCTGAATCCATCACCTGGAAAGGCTGAGAAGAACTTCCTTTTCTTATGCCATTTCTTTGAGTGTTGCTTGTAGAGCTTCTTTCCAAGTGGCCAATCTAGATGAAAACACAGTATTGTGTTAGGGTATATTAGGGTCAAAGACAAAATTTTGTTCAACAAAGACAATTTTCACAGAATTTTTTCTATTATATTTTTCTTCTGAAGAAAGTCTAATTTCTTTTAGTTTGGCTGGATAAAAAGTATTTAAAAATATAAAAAAATGGCTAAGGTCAATATTATTAGGGCCATTAAGAAGCTTTTTTTCTGTTGTCCAATGACTCTCCTAAATAACCTAACTTGCCAAGCTAACCTAATTAACCTGCCTAAGCCTTTAAATGACACATTAAGCTGAATACTATTATCTTGGAAAATAGCTAGTAAAATATTGTGTATTGTCATCATTGGCAAAAACAAAATAAATTATTTATTAAAAAATGATTATTCAAAACTATTAAGTTCAAAAATGTGTTAAAAATCTTCCCTTCATTAAACAGCACTTGGGAAATATTTGAAAAAGAATTAGAATTTAATAATTTTGCAATTACGCTATATCCTATCAAATTTTGTTGATTTTTTTTTTGTATCCTTAAATAGAGTTACATACTATTTGGTATAGTATATAATATCTTTGAAAAATGGTAAAAATGTATGATACACAATGTACTTACTTATTATCAGTAACATATTTCAGCTTTATTTTTTTTAAATATGAAAGGCAGCTTAAAATAGTCTAATTCTCAAAAATTGTTGTTGCTATTACTCCTAAGGTATACTTAGACTATTGGTCTTTTTAATCTTTTTTTTAAAGTTTATTTCAATTGCACCTCTCAGATGTGGTAGGATTCCTAGTAAACGATTTTGCCCAAAAGAGTTTTTATTATTATAATTGTATTCATATTTATCCAAGAGACAATAACAATATGGGTCAGTCAAAAACATATCATAGTAATTGTATCCTGACGTACAATATGTTCACATTATAAGACAGTAGACGAACTAGTGAAAGTTTGATTTTCTATAACTCCATCAGAAAGCCCTATAAAGGTGATATCCCATTTACTATTAGAGCAATAAGAGAATATTGAACAACTACAACAGATCGATGCAGTAGCTGTGGCGTGTGGCCTAACGTTACAGCACGATCAATTTACAATTTATGTAAACAACAATAATAACAAAAACTAGGCCTGCGTATTTAAGGTCAAACAAGTCGACATTTGTTCTGTTCGTGTTTCTGAACCTACGTGTGCTCGGTGTGGCTGTGGATGTGGACGCTCTGTCCGTGTAGTCCGGAAGCTGCTGGTACTCGTATCGACACTCAGGACAGTAATAAGGTCCAGTGCGGGAGCCACTCCACAACTCTCTGATACACGACTGACAGAAACTGTGTCCGCAGCCCAGCGTCACCTGATCCCGACACTCCTCGTGACACAGAGGGCATTTCAGAGCCTTCTCATTAGATGCTCCCATATTCGTTAAAAGCTTTATTTACAGCCGAACGACACGCGATCGAAGAAACGAAACTGACCGAACACAGAAGTGGGCGGAGCTTCGTCTTTTGAATCCTGCAGGAACATTTACCCTGCTCTTAAAGAGACAGCGCACAGTATTTGTATCTGCATTTCACCGTCTCTGCCCTTAAAGAGACAGTGCGCAATGTTTTCTACAATTAAAGTGACAGCACGTAATATTTTCTGTGCAAAACACTATTTATGTCCATATCTATTTACCTTTGTCTGTCTGTCTGTCTCTTTCTTTCTTTCTTTAAGGCGATAATGCATAATATTTTCTGTTCATAATATTATATCTATTTATGTCAATCTGCACTTCAATTTATGTATTTATGTAGTCTTAAAGTAAATGTACATAGTAGACTACGTTATGATTGTAACATCTATCTATCTATCTATCTATCTATCTATCTATCTATCTATCTATCTATCTATCTATCTATCTATCTATCTAT